>WEDG01009205.1:0-52631 GCA_017591395.1 Schistocephalus solidus | reverse complement strand
TTAAGGCTTCCCTCGAGAAGAGTCTTGACGGTTAGTCAAATTTGTTAACATTGTCTACAACAATTGCTTGCATTAAAAATCAAGCTGATTATGATGTTTTTATAATTACCATTTCAAAGTCCATTGTGTACTCATGCACAGACTAAATTCACTGCCTTTGAATTTTAGAGGGGAGATCCATTGAACCGGTGGACAGATTGGCGGGTCCCTCGATACAGGATAAGTCCAGTGACTTCAATTGTGGACAGATTTTAGACTTATTTTTGTATACCTCAATTTTAAAACTTTTTTAAACAAAATATACTTTACTTTCTTGCTCCGTCTTACGAGATTCACCTTATCATTGGTAGAAATTATCTCAGAATGTAATAGGGGTCGTTTTTAAAGCGTTTACCTAGTTGGGACGTCTACAGAAAGAGAAAGGGGTTCCGTTGCGCGGTTGATAAATGAGATACGAATTTTTCCGATTCGATTCGCTTTTGAATTAGGCGGTCATGGTAGTATCCGATTCGCGTCCAACCATTTGTACGGTCGTATCCGATTTGCGTCCGATTCGTGTACGAATTGTTATTAGGGTGGCTATGCGCACGGGCTCTCAATTTAATTATTTATATACCCATTATCTAAAAAGCAGCTTTTTTCTATTGTTAAAACTTATTAAAAAATAAATGATAATTTTACATTTTCACATGTTTTTAGATATCGTCTTTATTTTTATATATAATTTTATGATTGATAAACAATTTGCTTAAAAACTAACTTGCAAAACTTATTATGTTCTTATTTCAGTCTGTTAGTCGTATTTATATTCCGTATTTTACATCATTTATGCTCTACGTTATTCGAATGCGCAACGAGCCACACGCCAAGGTTTGATATAGCTTTATGAAACGCATGGTACTAGCTGTTTCATACAGCTAGATCAAACATAATTCAACACTTTGTTATATAATACAAATACGAAGACTTTAGGACTGCATTGCAAGTTTCTTACTGTTGAACCCTTCCTGCTACTAATCTTTTTTCACCTGTTTTAGTGATCAGTCATCTAAGTCTAATTAGTTGGCAGACCCCACACCGGAATCGACTACGCTCGCATCTGATTGGAAGTACTTATCCCTTTGAATCGACCGCAGACGTTTCTACCTCTGTCGAATAAATACGTTCGAACGTCAATAACAGACTATTCTTGACTCTAACCATTCTTACCCTGATACATTCATTCCCATTTTTTAAAGCTGTTTTACCTTTAAATTTTGGTTTTTCTAAACCTTGTAAAACAGGTTTTTTATTTAAATCAAACTCTTCATTTCGAACACTGCTTTTTAAGCGAACAAACAAACCAAAGTAAAAGTGTTTAATGAAAAGAAGAGTTTGATTTTAGATTTTTTCCTGTGTTCAAAGGATTTGACGGTGCCCAAGCAGTGATAAATCAATAAAGCTATTTATTTATTTGTCTAGTTTATCGATAGTTAATTTTTGCGTCCGTTATATTTCTGATATATGAATACGTGAGGATTTGAGACGGTTTGATGCCACAAATTGTGAGCTAGGGTACAGAAGTGCACTTCTTATAAATTAAGATTTTAATTGAGCGGGAAAATATCGCAATATCTTCAAATAATATGCAACTTTTAAGCGATTGATCACAGTTTGGCTCAGTTTCTTACCCAACATGTCACAATGGAGACGCGGTTTCGCAATGGGCAGCAGTCAAGCTGTTTGTATCTAATCATTACTAGAGACGACAATTGCATCCCTACATTAAGTTCTTACGCGCCCCTTGGACGAAGTGATCATTGTGTTCTTTCTTGGGAGTGAAGTCAATTTTTTTGTACATCAACGTCAAGCAGTTAGGGAGAGAAATGTATGGAAAGGGGATTATCCGACAATTAAGGAATAACTGAATGGGGTAGACTGGAATCCGGCACATGAACCTGACCAAAACGCTGCCTGGTTCGTCATTAGAAACTTGACTCAGCTAGTGGTTGAGAAATGCTGTCCACTTAAATGGTGATAATGCGTCACCCGACACGAGTTGGTGACATCAAAAATAAAAAGGAAGCTCTAAAATTAAAAATGACTGTAGAGAGCATATGCCAGATAGCAAAAACACGCAAATTTTTCCGCTCTTAAGAATAAGCGAAATTGGTGTCGGCATTTTCTGAGGAAAGAAAAATCAGCCTTTGATTCAGAAACAAAGGCGCGTTGTTTGAAATTGGTTTTGAATTGCAATTACCTCGAGCCTACGAGTTTTAAGTCTCTACCTCAGTGTAGAAGACACGGTGTTGGAAAATCTATTAAAGAATTGTCTTTATATTCCTCTGAGTTTGTATATTGCAACTTGGACCCTCGATCTTTGCTGCTTTCCGAAACTCACGCCGGCTGTGTGATCCCTGCATCTGCTCTCAATCGCGGAAGGGACTCAAACCAAAGGCTAAGTCCTTATATTTTCAAATTATTATTGTTGAAAACTCAGCTGACTCTCTATTAATTTTGTGGCAATTATAACATGCAAAACTCAAGTTCCATAAGTTTATTGTCACAAAAAATTGGTCCACGACCAAGCTGCTTGGGACCGTCTCACGGCGCCTCTACCCACTCGGCCATATTGGCAGGGGATCTTGTTAAGCAAGTTAATGGACAATCAGAAAACAATTTTAACCATCGTTATTCTGCTATTTGTTCACCTCCCGCTAAACGGGGTAAAAGTTCAGTAAGCTTAACGAATGTAGCTTACGAAGACGAAACATGTATGGGGTGTTTTAGCCTCCAGCAGAAATTCGCAGAGATGGAGCAAGAAATAAGCAATCTAAGACAAGAAATAGATAACTTTAAAAAATCTATATCTTGCCCAACTGCTAAAAAAGCTCCTGTTCGTAATAAACCTACAACAAAGCAAAAATTCGTATTCATTTAAAGCTTCTTCAAGCTTACATAAAAAGTCACATTAAAACATATCGCGACTGCTGGACCCGGTAAACCAGAGGAAATTTCGCTACTCCGAAGGGAGCCCCATCTAGTCCTTTGCGCCACTCTACCGGTACTTAGTTTGGTAGCATCAGCACTAATCTGGCTTTACCGCCCATCACCACATCACTGGTAGACGATGCACCAACATACGATGTTGAAGAGGTTGGCGAGTTCGTTAAGCCAAAGAAGAAAAGGTCTAAGAAGAACAAGTCGTGCAGAGATTTGGCTCTAGCCTGCCCAACACCCAGTTCATGTGGACCTACCGGGCCAAGTGAATTGGTTACCAGTACTCACTCAGCTGAAAGATCTGAGTTACAAACGGGCTTTCGTTTGAGTCGAAAACATAATTAAGTCATTAAAGGGGTCCCGGAGTCAGCTTCAAGTATTCCAAAGGAGCGAGTCAAACATGACTTGGATCTCCTTCAATTGTATGCAAAAACGATGCTAACGGACGGCGAGTCCATCCACATTCTCAAGGCATATAGAATAGGGAAAGCTCTGTCCGCACCCGAATCAAATTCTCGACCAGGACCTCTTAAAAATCATCTTGGAAAAACGAAGCATAGGCACAGCTCCTGCTACAGAGAAAAAGCAACCCTACGGGGCCTGCATTCTGAAGTTTTTTTTCAACCGGAATACGGACTGAAGGAGAGACTAAAAATGAGACAGTTAATAATAGAACTGGAAGCACGAAGGACCAATGGCAAGGCACATCTCCAAATAAGAAACGGACAAATTGTTCAAGTGAAAAGAACATTTCTTTGGCCGAAGGCATTCACTCTGACAGCCTAACTGCCCTTCTCAGAAAACAAAAACGTGCGCGCTTAAATTATTCGTATTAAATGCCAGATCTCTGCTTAATAAGATGCCATTGCTCCAGACTCTGGCTTTCATCCACTGCCCCGACATTGTAATAGTTACAGAGACTTGGGCAACACCCTGTGTATCCAACTCTGAACTCAATATTCAAGGGTACGACTATATTCGTAACGATCGACACGAGGGCCGTGGCGGAGGAAGCTGCATCTTTATTAAGCAGCCACTTACCTTTCTGCCGTTGGATTATCGACAATTTACCGTGGTAGAAGAAAGTTGTTGGCTCCGAGTAGTTCTTAAAGATAACTACTCTTTACTCGTCGGTTGTGTCTACCGCCCCCCAAACGCAAGCGGGGATTACGATCTCCGTCTCTCACAGGCATTTCATGCCGCAGTTGACCTAAATATGAAGTACTGCTTGATTGCAGGTGACTTCAATCTCCCTGAAGTTCATTGGTTTCCACCTTCCGGTCCTGCAAAGTTCGAAAACTTGCTTGAGGCCATAGATACTGGCATGTGGGATCAGGTAGTTGATTTTCCCACCCGAGGATCAAACATACTTGATCTTATCTTCTGCAGAGGTTTTCAGCCACTGTCAGTTTCGCCTTTAGACCCACTTGGGAGTTCAGACCATGCTATAGTTGTTTCTTCACTAGAAATCGAGGCTGATGAAACGTTTTCAAAAAAATATAGCTTTTTCCACGATTTCCGATCAGAAAATATGGGGGAATTACTAACACATCTTAATTCCCACGATTGGACTAACTTCTTTCTATGTTTGGATGTGAATGTTTGTACTGATACATTCTACCAAGTTCTAGGTCCACTCATTTCTCGTTTTGTTCCTCGTAAGAAAATAATTAATGTCAAGGATGAAGTCTACCTCCCTTTACCTTTCCGCCGTAGATTGCGTAGACTCTCGCGTCGTCTTCATCGACTAAATGACACTTCCGTCCTGCCATTGTTCCAGCAAATCTTTGAACAGGCTAAGAGGCTCTCCGAAGAAAAAGCGACTAGCTGAAGAGGTTAACTTTGCCGAAAACCCTTCGTACAATGTTGCAAAAACTCTTTTCGCGGACTGTAAAAATCGCAGAGAAAAAACTCAGTACCCTGTACTTCGAGATGCTTTTGAAACCCTATAGCTGACGCTAAGTTGACGGCTGATAGCTTCAATGCTTTCTTTGTCTAGAACTTTCAGTGAACATTCGGTCGCCCCCTTTCCAAACGTCCGGGTTTGGACCGGTAACGTCCTCGAAAACATAACTTTTACCCTCTGGGACGTAACCGTAGCCATTCGGCGTTCTCGCCAATCTTACAGTCCTGGACCAGATGGCGTCCCGGTCAGCGTTCTAAAGGCGGATGCAAATGATATATATTCGTCACTTCTGTATAAGATATTCAATCTTGCTCTTGAAAGTGAAACCTTCCCTATTTTATGGAAGGAATCGCACATTTTGCCTATACCCAAACACGGCAGAACTACGTCATTTGAAGACTTTAGGCCAATAAATACACTGCCAGCAGCCCTCGAAGATATTAGAGACCTTGATTAAAGACAAGTTGATGCGTCACCTAACAGAGAATAACCTACTAAATGCGGCTCAGCATGGGTTTCTCGAAAAACGATCTTGTGACACCTGCCAGCTCTCTTACTTTGATCATGTGCTACAATCTAGAGATAGTGGTTTTGCAATTAACACCGTTTATTTTGACTTCACGAAGGCTTTTGATCGTGTTGACCACGATCTCCTCCTGCTGAAACTTACCTCCTTCTGCATAGGTAACAAGCTTCTGAACTTAATATCCTCCTATTTGAATGATCGCGCACAACGGGTAAAAATTTCCGATGTTATCTCCAACCCCACGCAAGTGAGGAGTGGCGTTATTCAGGGTAGTGTACTCGGCCCGCTTCTATTTTGCCTTTTTGTGAACGATGTTCCTGATTGTTTTCAGTATGGTAGGCCCTTTATGTACGCTGATGATTTAAAAAGTTGCCTATCGTTATAAAACCGGTCGATCGCCACATTGTGCTTGAGCTCTTAAAAAGGATCTTCAAGCCTTCGCTCAGTGGTGTCGCACATGGCGCCTTTCGCTCTCTTTGGCACAAATGCTCCGTTATGGTTAGTTGTGACAACCATCAGCCTCATCTAAGCATAGACGGTCATGACTTAAATGTGCCCGGGTTTATAACGGATCTGGGGCATATCATATTCTAGTAGTCTTAATCTGTCAGAGCACTGCTCCCTGATTGTCTCTAAAGAACGCCAAACCACTGGGTTTATTCTCAGAAATTTTAAAACCCTCAATATTAGGACCAGCCTTTATAAAATGTATGTCAGACCTAATCTGGAATACTGCTCGTTTCTATTTAGCCTTCTGCACGCGAGTGAACGGAGGAAGATAGAATCAGTCCAGCAGTTCTTTACTAAAAGAGTTATTACTTCAGAGCACAGAAACCTGTCCTACCAACAACGCTTTGAGCTTACAAGCCTCGACCCGTTGTGGCTTCGTAGATTACAGAAGGGACTATTTTTACTGTTCAAGCTTTTAAACGGTATTACCTTTAACCCCCTTACATCCCTGAGGCAGCTCGACCACTGTCGGCGCACCAATCATAGAGATGTATTCTTATTTCTTCCTTTGGCACGCACCGTTAAATACCGTCAGTTTTTTTCGGTAAACGCTATAGCAATCTGGAATTAACTACCCAGAAGTATTAAAATTCAGCAAAAACTATCATTTGTTTACGAGAGCTGTCACTAGTTTTCTACATTCAGGACACCTTCCGCGAATTTTATGTGCTGATTCTCTGGAAGCTCTTTTCCGTTCTGATGGCGTCCACGGACTCTGAATTCTATGCCGGACTTCATGCTGAAGGCAATATTGCTGGCTCTGCAGTCCGTAATCGGGTTATTTCTCAGTCTACAGCTAGCAGCCGCTCGCCGGCATACTTGCTGCTAGTACAGAAGACCAGACCCACAACACCGAAAGGAGAAGTACTACACTGTGCACCTGTGTCAACATTTCCCTGTCCTAAACTTTAATCTGTTCAACAAGCTGCAGTTTTTTCTCCTGAAAATACTTTAAAGAACGATCAGGAGTTTTTTTCACTGTCAGCTGGACCCCCTACTGTATATATCCCTTTTGACCTTGCCTGTAAACTGGCAATAAATAAATAAATAAACAGTCTAAGACATAAAAAGAAATAAGAAAAGGTTATTTGGTTACGTGAATAAGGTAAAACGAAAAAGGACTCCTTTCCATGTCTTAAAGACTATAAGGAAACAGGTATACCGATAAATATGATAAAAGCAAACCTCTTATCCAATTTCTTTATATCCGTGTATACGGAGGAAGAATACGACAGTATTGCCAAACCTTCAAACAGTGTCGTTCCCAATGAACACATTAAGAAAAACTTTACCACAGCTACGGCCAACGTAATCACCTGGCCTAGATGTTATATCAGAATTTTTAATGAACTAACTGACCAGCTGGCCTACACGCTCTCCAAGATCTTTGAAAGTTCGATGGAGGTAGGGTCTCTGCCTACTGATTGCAAAAAAGCCAACATAACCCCCATCTAAAAAGGAGGAGAGAGGAACTCACCAAATAGTTTCAGACCAGTCAGCCTAACAGTTATCTGTTGCAAAATGATGAAGAAGATAATCAAAATGGAATAAATGAGGTTTATTGAAGAGAATAACTTGCTAAGTGCATACCCACATGGATTTCGAGGTGGTCGATCCTGCTAGACAAACCTGCTCACATACATGGAAAGCTGGAAGAAATAATAAGAAATTGATTTTTCAGTCTATTTAGTCCACATTGACTTTAGCGAATTCACTGGCAGGGTTCCACACAGGCGTCTGATCTCTAAGCAACGTCAAATGGGAGTGACTGGAAACCTACTGAATTTTTTAGCTGACTTTCTCACAGGCAGGGGCCAACGAGTTTTTTTAGAGACGCCAAGTCTCACTGGGAAACCGTTCACAGTTCCGCAAGGGAGCGTTCTGAGTCCCAATTTGTTTCTAATATACGTGAATATCCGACTTTATTGTATGACATGCGAGAAGCTAATGTTCGCTGACAATCTTAAGTTATCAAACTTGATTTTAAAACCGGAAGATGCGCGGAACTTACAAAGAACTTAGATCACTTGCAAAATTGGCGTAATGAATGGCTGCTCTACCTTAATTTAAACACATGCCAAATTATCCAAATTTGGTCTTGTTACAGAAGGATGATTTGGTTTAGATATCAGTACTTCATCAGTGGTCACCAACTTCAAAAATGAAAATATTCTAAAGGACTTTGGTATATGGATAACAACCGCTCTCAAAACATCGTCACACAGTGCCAAGATAGCAATAAAAGCTATGTGTATCTTAGGGAGCGATCAGGAGGTTCTTCGTTATTGTTGACGAAGAGCTTTTTGTGCGCGTGTTTGGAACATATGGCCGACAGTTTTGGAATATTTCATTTAGGAGTGGCACACCCGGAAGAATCATGATAAGACTCTGATGGAGAAAGTTCAACGGATGATGAAGAAAACTAGTCAGTGGATTGGAATGCCGACCAGAAACACTTAACATTTTCCCCTCTTATAGGCAATGCAGAGGGGATATGATCGTAGTCTTCAAACTTGTCAGAGGAGATGCTTGAGCTCTTCAAACGGCAGACCATTCCGATTTGGCGGACATGACAAATCTCCGCAGGTAAACCGAAACAAACTGAACAAAAACCACGCCAAACTGAAGTGCGGGCAAAATTCTTTTCCTAACGGGTGATTAAAGAATTGAAAATAACTTTCAAATTCGGTTGTTCATGCTGAAAGCGCTGAAGTGCTTAAAAGAATACTTGATGAATTTTTACTCGATGGACATAAATAAAGTCGACACCAATGACTATCGTTGTGTAAAATTTGTATAAATTGCATGTGTCTATATGTATATAGAGTTTTCAAAGGCTCTGCCTAGCTCCCTTATATATACTGAATTAAAGATGGGCTACGTCCTGCTCCATCCCTAATAATTTCTGAAGGAGGCTGAAACACCTTATAAAAAATTTATCCGGGAAAACTACATTAATTAGGATTACAAGTCGTTTGACCCGTTCAGCAGGAGGTGCACAATTATCAGGATAGCGATTGTTGTAATTATTTTTTGTTAGTTTATTAATTTGCAGATCGAAACCGTTTGGAATGCGGCCGAGTGGTTACAGGCTTCGGTAGTCGATCCTACGCGATTTTGCGGAGCTGTTTCGAAATCATTTCGCGAATTAATTGTTCATAGAAATAAAGTAAAGGCACCTATGATGCGCATACATATAGGTAAACAACTAAAATGCGATTGATATTAAAATCGCCACAAAATTAAGAGAGAGTTGGTAATTATATGCAAGAATATGACTATATGAGGATATGGAAAAGATATAAGAAAAAGAGTATACAATGAGTCCAATATTGGTTTAAACCTCTTCCGCGATCGAGGGCAAATTAAGGGAGCACACATTCAACGTGAGTTTCCCTAAATGAGTAAAATTATTAAGCTTGCACATCCAGTTAAGGTAAATACTGGGAAGTGAAGAATCTGCAGCAGTGGAATATTCTATAAAACCAGAGAATCCTAAAGTCCAAGTCGCTATGTCTGAACTCGGGGGTAGATTCATGACAATCCTTCAATACTTTCCAAGCGCCGTAACTTCTACATTGTGGTAGAGACTAAAAGCTCGTATGCTCGAAGTATTTGAATTTTGAAACAAACTTCAAACAAAACTTCCACAGCTCCGTGGTCCTGAGAGTGGCGTGAGGTTATCTCATACAGGACCTGAAACACTAAACGCATTTCCTTGTCCTCGTTATTTTGGTTTTTTAAAGAAAATGACCTTCAGAACACGAGGACTAAATTAAATAGTTCTTATTTGGGTTTTTTCTACCTCCAGTCGTCGTGTAACCTAAAGGTCCAGAAAGATCCACAGGAGTCGTTCGGGGCTTCATTCTCCTGATACGATGTTTCCCCATTCCAGCTTGCAGTTTCCAATTACGGGCTCATCAAAACTCCAAAGTTTTCCCGAATGAAGTTCGTGGTTAAATTTGGATGCCATACTCCTACATCAGCGCTCGCGTTGTTTCTACCATGTCACTGTGTGTATCCACGTCATTGCCTAAAGGTTTTTCAAAAAAATTAATTTTTCGAAAAATTTCGGGTTTTACTCCTTTCCTTTTAAAGTTAAACTTTAATAAATATCTCTTGCCTCTCAATTTTCTCGTGTTTTCTTAAAAGTGTACCATCATTTTCAGGAATCTGACGTTCACGAAGATGTTTAACCATCCAATTTAAGATTAAGTCTCGTAGTCCTGGAAGCTTACGTCCGGCGCTTTTAGTACACTTGCCG
The DNA here is from genome assembly GCA_017591395.1 of Schistocephalus solidus. Lineage (NCBI taxonomy): Eukaryota > Metazoa > Platyhelminthes > Cestoda > Diphyllobothriidea > Diphyllobothriidae > Schistocephalus > Schistocephalus solidus. Next base: position 42,446 of record WEDG01009205.1, on the reverse strand, counting down.
ACTATTGGTTGACATCACATTAGATGGCATTACATTATTTACTTCGATATAGAAGGTTGACTACTATGGTCAATACAGCACTACACTACCAGTAAATCAAAGTTTTTATTGTTTTGCCATGACTCTGCTTTCACCTTTTCTACTATCCCGCGTCAAAAAAGAGTACTGAGCAGATAACCTTGGCTAATCCTAAGTTTATGTTACTACTGAACTGAATTAATTTACATTCGTCCTTTGCAAGAGTATAAACGCACACTTTTGAAATTGATTCATTTCACAACTGCAGGTTACAAATCACGCGGATGCAGTCGATTGCCAGATTAAAAATATTTCTCATTTTGTATGGGATTTTCCTTGAATACTCCTATATAAACGCAACTGGTCAGTATTTCTGAATATTACTACACCTTTGCTCAGAAGTCAATATATTTGCATATTTTGAGCATTTAGAAAGTAAAGGTTATAAAATCATACCGGTACTTCTAAAATGCAGGTATTTTTGTAATGAAAAATTAAGTTAAAGTCTGAGAAACGTTATTTTTATCTGCAGTCAAACGTTGACCTGCATAAATCTTTTTTTGTCTAGAGCTATATGTATCATTTTCGGTTTGTAAACAATGGACCAAATCAGATTACGTTTTGCAGGACTTAGACTTCTTTATTAATTTTTTCAACATAAATTCCGGCTCATAGTTTAAAACACGTCATATCATGATTACATTAATCCTCTTAATGAGACGCCAGGCGGATGAATAATTGGCAATTTGAAGCCAAACGAGATGTACACGGTGCTATATATATATATATATATATATATATATATATATATATATATATATATATATATATGTATATATATATATATATATATATATATATTTATTTATAAAAATTGATTTAATCATTTAATTTCAGAATTAACGTTGTCATTTTACGGCATCTTAATTCAGAATAAGATTAAAAATACGTTCCATGTCAGTTTCAACATAATATGATGAGTAACCAAGACTGATTAGTTGATTGCATAAGACGCTTCACTTAGTACTCCTCACATATCAGTACAATAATAATTAGAAAACCTGCTTAAAAATACTGTTTGTTAGATTTAATTTCTTTTGATTACATTTGAATTTTAGCACCGGAATCTTTTATAATCGACAGAGTTGACAGCAGTTATTTAGAACTGTCATGGGAAAAACCCGATCAGGATTCTCTATCACTTACTGTTATAGCAGTGGTATTTAACAGTGATTATGTGCATTATGCATCAACTACTGCTGATTCCGGCCGAGTGGTCGTCAGTGGACTGCAGGCGATGACGAGATACAGGTGACCTTGCTAGCTGAAAACTCAGAAACCAAACTATGCCACATTAGTCCGCAGGTTTCAACGGTCGAGACGCTACCCAGTGGTATGTTTACGCAGTTTGCGTGATACTGATATTTTTGAATAACCTGCTTGATGTTTATGATGCTTAATTTAAAAAAGAAATATTTCGTTAGCAGTAGGCTTTAATAATCCTGACGTTGGTTGTGTGATTCAATTTATTTTATAATAAGAGATCTGAGTAATCGTCGCAACCTGACGCGTACGCTGCGAAAAAATAGGCAATTACAATATTTTATATGCAGCAATTTTGAAAAATGTTATCAAGTATACTGTTATCAATTGTTGCGATAAGCAATTTACAATTTTTGGGCATAAACAAATTGACTGCCAGCATTTACTGCCTTTCATTGATTTTTAAGAGATAAATAATACAAAACGTTTTAACACTCACATATCATATAATTACGCGTAATTTGCTCAGATGAATAAAAGCAAAGTAGCACTGACTTCATATGCAAATACTGCTCTATGTCTCGTTCTACAATGTGCAAGTGATGTGCGAATCCTAGAGAACATATAACCCAAAACATTGACTTTTTGCCATTCACTGAGCATTCAATAAAGATAAATTTGGCAAATATTGCCGTGTGGGCGGATTGCGATTGTATACTCTCAGATGAATAGATGTTGAATTAATCTGCATTAACTCATAACTGCAAGCGACAGATGCCAAACCATTGAAGTATATCTGAATGTCCACTTGAAAAAGTTTTCCTAATAATGAAAAGAGGCAGCATTTATTAAAAGGTAAACATGGCCTTATATGCCGTTTTATTACATAACAGGTATTTTTTTGCGATGAAGTTATATTTGTGCAATTCTGATTAATGGATTTAGTCCATTTATTCGTATTGTGTCTCAAATGAACTCTTTGGCTCTGAAAATGGAGCAAAACGCCAAAGGAAGACCTGCAATTGCCAGATGAATTGGGTAGACACCACATTTAGTTAAAAACAAAACGAACGACCAACAATTTACATAAATACCTACGGCAAAATTTGTAATCCGTGGAAATTTATTTACCTTGTGTAAGACTATATATGCGGCTTAACGAGTTTATGAATATTGAAGCCATATAGCTGCATGCTCTTACCTCTGAGGCAAAAGATTAACAGGTAGTTTTATGCTTTTAAACTTATTCAATTTTAAGGAGGCGTCATTCCGGGTTCGAAACTAACAACTCCAACACAGCAGTCATATTCGCCAAGTGGTTCCTGATAGATGAAATATAAACGACGATGGGGCGGAATCAGCATGTCAATATTTAAGTGTCCATTTGTAGCAGGACCACATGCGTACAATGATAAGCAGTCACTGCGATCATAAGTGGGTGGTGCTTATGCGATGATAGCTTCTCAATAATGCCTGCGGTCCCATTAGCCAGCATGAATGTTGGCATGATTATTACTGAAATAATCCTGCGTGCTATTCATGGAGTTATCAATTACTGTTGCTGTTATGTCTTACTGCTTCTCAGCAAAGAATACTTAAGTAGGATTTCATTGCACATGATTAAGGACTGCGGGTTGCTGAAACGTAAAAAGAGCAGCTCAAGGCTCGTGCGAATGAAAAATTGTGCAAAATGTCGCAGCCACGTATCATGGAATAAGCCACTCCAAGAGTGTAGTCGCTAAATATCCTCACAGTTACTGGTAGCGGGCTTCTTGCATCCAGATACTTGATAAGAGGTGTTTTGCTAACAATTTTACAACTGAAAAATACGGTTTATGTCGTGAGAGTGGGCCCTTTGCTCCATGAAAGTGTGCCAAATGGTTGCCTTTGCATTGTAAGCCACCAAAATCCAATTGTAGTGAGAAGGTGGCTGAAGGTTTTGTTTAATTTGTTTGCGTAAAAGAGATACCAGAAGAAGTAAGTTTCGGTTTTATCTAGTATCAAGTACCCATTGTGCACACCTTAGCTCATAACGTTGTGTGGGTTGCGATTTGCCTTTGGCAGTCGCAAAGGAACAAGTAACGTTGATATTGGTTTCACTGGAATTTGGTAAAGCACGCCTGACATTATTCGACTGCCACTATGTGGCATGGAGTGGCTGTAGTTGAAGTTAAGTACTTGTGTCAAATATTTAGATTTGATTGAGTACTCTAGTGCTTAGAGCAGCAAAATGACTGCAAGAAAATCAGGCCCCGAAAAAATGCCCTTTTGTTTTGCGTTCTCAATTCTATCAATGCAGTCGAAACAAGTTCATTGTGTTCCATTAAGAGGATAGCAAAGACCTCATCTTAATTTTTTTTGCGCAGTATTTTGCTCTATCGTGTGGGAAAATTTCAGCTAGAATTTACGAAATCCGCGAATATATTCACGTAACCTACGGTTACTCTATCAGTTTTCCATCAAATATAAAGTACCTCCGAAACAAAAAACACGTCAGGGATGAAGGCTTTGTTTGCAGCAGTAGGTGACTCTCTGCTTGCATTTAATTTTTAATTGTAAGAAGATCGATGTGCACAAACTTAGTTCTGTACTGTTTTGCACCACAAAATCTAAGTATAGTAAGGAGGTAGCAAATGACCTCTGAGAACGTCTTTAAGTACGGAAGAGGCCTGCAAAATGAATCACCAGATTGATTCGATCTCTCAAATTGTTTTTGCATGCACTGAGTCACAAACGTGCTTAGGTAGCCATTCGCCGTTGGAGGGCTACGAAGAGTTTGAAATCTAGAAAACTAGATTTCGTCTCAACACGTCAGTTAAGCACATGCGCGACTGACTTAAAGAAGAGTTGTGGGTTTAATTTCAGTACTGGTTTTCTGATTTGTCAAATTTGCTGAGAACTCAACTTTTTACGACGGCGAACTGACTGCGACATACAATAAAATCAAGGAAGGCCATTAAGTTTTTATTTTCTCCACTATCCTACATTGAATTTCGGTGATTAATTTCGTAAAGCACTTCCGGAATTTCGACGTATAATACATTTAGCTGAGGATGAGGCAAGAGGCATGACTGCATAACCGCCAGGGCCATCAGTTAACGTAGTGACGTACCTTCAACTTTTCAGTCATTATTCTGGCATTATTCAGTCATTATTCCAGAGAGAAAAACATCAGAGTCAATCAATGGAGTCTACTGTCAGTTCCTGTAGAACAGAAAATAATATTCAGTCACTTACAAATATCGTATGACATCGTGTGGCAGAAAAGTTACACCAGTTTGTTTTTAAAGAATTGTTTAAATGGTCTGCCCGAGGTGTCTTTATCAAAAAACAGAAAAATAGTAACCTCAACAGCCACTGTGTTATTACGTTAGTGGCCGTGCCCAAGAGTAAAAGATGCGACGCAGACGAGCTTCTACTTGTGTGTGCTTGGTAAAGAATATAATCTCTTTTTGGAACGTTTTCGTTCAGTTTGCGATAGTTCAACTGCAACGAAATCACAAACAGCTCTGCGTAGACGTCACTTGAGAATGCTTCAAGCGATTAAATTTCACTTGGACTTACCATTGCTTGTCCTGCTAAGACACATTGCTTTCTGAAGGACGTCTGTCCTCGAAGATCCTTTTTATCCACAAGCCATGCTCATTTGAATGTATATCTGCATCTTCAAAATATAAATTACATTTCCATCCAACGATTTATTACGCCGTTGTTATTTCGTCTGAGATGAATGTTGGAAGGATCCTTTGATGATATTTGATTTATAATATTCTAGATGGGGTTATCGTGGGATTGAAACAAACACCTTTAGCCGTGGAGCTGCATTCTCCAAGTGGTTTTTGTAGGATCAAATTTACAAGTCCATAAATGTCAGTCTGAATAACCGGAGATAACTATTAGTTGCATTCTTCACTCCAAACTCTATGAAACAATGAATCACCAGAAGACGGATGTGTTTTAGGAGGAATAGTCATTGATGGAAGAGAGTGGTTTTTGGATTTGTGTTTTAATGTGGTAGTTGATATCTGTAGTGGAATAGTGCGTTTTGGTTGAACTTGAGTCACGTTTGCTACGTTATGGATACACTTAAGCTTGTGGAAAACATGTTTATTCCTCTTTGGCATGCATAGCTAATTTCTGCAAAGCTATATATGTTCCTGTGCAAGTAAGGATTTTTGATTTACGTTGGTTCATTTTTGCTTTCGTGATCAAAGAAAATCAGATTCTCGCCACGGCGAGTGCAGCGATAGTAATATCTATAAGGCAGTTGGAGGAGATTAAGAATGCATAGTGTATGACATGGCGAATGGCTCCAGTATTTGGCTGGATGAGCGCAATATGGGAAGACGTGCTTAACCCATGAACGAACTGGTTAGTGTGGAAGCGTTTTAAATGAAATTGTTGTAGTTTATTTCCTTAGAAGTTTATCAAATCCTTATTAGATATTCTGCTCAAACTCCATGTGCCTCTTGCAATTGTGCAGTTAAGGGCCTATATCTACGTAAATGATTGGGAACCGGATCATGTGCGTACTGACTTAAGTAGCCTTTTGAGCAGAACCTATTTGAGGTGTACTGCTCGTTGTCCAGTTTTTGAGGTTTGCACTGTTTCGTTTTATAGATGATGTGAGCGAGACATCGGAACCAACGACGCCAGAACCTGAATCGGAAACACCAGATATAACAGGTGAGTCGGCATTTTAAAAAATGTATAAAGTTACTATACGAGGCTAAAATTTAACGACAGTTATATTGACATAAGAAAAAAGATGATCTCAAGGAAGGCGTTCATGAAGGCGCAGGTTCGATCAATCATGCAAGACGCTCCGGAAGTAATAATCGGATTCACTTGTAGATACATGTGGTGGATGCACAAGCAGTGCAGAATTTACAAAAAAAGTTCCTTAATATCCTATTGAGATAACCCCTGGGAATTGGTTACCTGACACGCTGATGCCTTCTAGGTGACCTCCGGAGCAAGTTAAGGCTATTATCGCATTATTCGTGTGTGCCATTTGCATGATAAATACTCGTCAAGTTTTCTCGCTGTCAGTGCAATTGTTGGTCGCACACGTCCTTCCCCGTGTCCGAGTAGGCCTGTGCTGTCTGAGGACCGGCATCATTCCTTCTCACCGTTATTTCGTGCTCGGCTACATTCTAATGAAGTAACCTCCTAGTTTCCTGCAAAATCCAGTATTTGGCCGTCGTGTCAATGGCTCTTGCTGCCTCATGACCTGTTGGGTGATTGTTGGCTCCATAATGCGTGTCATTCCAAATCCAAGCTGTGAATACGGCTGATGGCATCTGAGGCGTTCTTTCGTACAGGAGAGCTCTCCCAAAAAGACGCCTGGTCATATTTGGAGCTGTAGGTGCATACACTGGAAGCCAAGGTTCCCTGGGTATCCATTCGCTCCTTAATACTCACAGAAGATATCGGGACTCAACAACCCATCTCTTCCATTTCACTAATATGTGCCTCAACGCTCGCTGTAGCGCACCAACGCCAATACGTCTGTAAGCAATGGAGTAGATGATTTGGAGTTCGGTACTTGCGCAGTTTATGTTCCATTCCCGAATAAAGTAGCCTTTGGGCCGATACAATTTCTGTGGAAAATGAGGACGTCAGTAAAGTAAGAATGGTTATACTTTGCTTCATCTATCGTAAACTGAATCTCCACGAAGACGGTCTGAAGATATTATTTGAATGCCAAATCATTTTCCCGGTATTTCGGTCTAAGGTGTGGCATAATCGGTGCAACCAACCGTTCCAAGGTCAACCTGGGGTGATTTACGCAAGCGACCAACGCATTCACATTGATTGGTCCATCCGTCCGTTGAGAAAAAAACGTCAGGATGTGGAAATTTAGGTTCATCCTTGGCAATTCTCCGTTGACTTTTATTCGATGATCTTAATTATCGGCGCCTGGAGAATACTACGACGTAAGATAAAAGTTTACGACGACGATTTTGCCAGGAAAGGCAACACTTCAAATGTTTCGAAGTGAAGTTTTCGCGAGCTGACTCTGGTGTCGTAACCATCAGTGGGAAAATGAAGACGTCGAAATGGTCACAATGCCAGTCTATAGCTTGGATTGCCTTTAAATGGCATGAGGTATAGAAGAAGACCTCCACTTTAACCAGTTTTGGAAGGGCATATAGCCTTCTGATTGGCGTTTCGTGTGCTCATGCTATGCATCTGAGCTCTTAATTGCGAACAGCGTCGTGAATGTCTCGCAGAAATGTACTCCGATTAAAAATAGGTCTGCGCCTTTGACGAGATGGGTCTGAAGGAAACAAATCCTACCATTATTCTGTACAAAGGCTTTATGTATCGCGAAGTAACATTCATTCGAATATATTTTCGCACTTAGAAAGCGTAATTTGAGGACGCATTCAGAACTTGATTTGTGACCGTGATAATCCAGTTAGTGTTTAGTCTCCTTGCGGTAAGATGAATGTTTTGAAGCCAATTCGCTGATTTTTGCTGAGTTTATTTTTTAAATGGAGTTATTCTGGGATTGAAACCAACGCCTGCGGTAGCAGGGACGCATTCACCAAGTGGTCCAGGCAAAATAAATATGAAACCGCGAATACATTGCCGTTGGAATAGTCGGATATATCTAGCAATTTTATTAGGAGCTGTGGAGGGGATACTGAACATATATTCGCTCTGGTAGTATATATATAGGCATTCATTCGTTAGTTTAATTTTTTGAGCTGAAGTCTTTTGGTGTTGTTTAAATATCGATGATATTTTCCTGTGGGATGCGATACGTCGGCGACTTATTGAAATTAGCACACAATTATTGTCATTCATGACATTTCGTTAATCTTCTGTCTTGTACCCTTTTTAATGTCTTCAGTTAAGAAGTGTTTAAGGAAATTCTTTGATATAAATTCGGCATTTTTTCTTTAATTGAAGATATATTGTTATTGCAACTATTCCTCCGGGGCCCAATTTCGTATATTCTTCATTGATTTGCAAACTTAAAGAAAATTCAATGTATTGCACGCAAAACACACGGAAGGGTTAATACGTGCAGGTCAAAAGTTTTTCGCAAACACACTGCATTTGGTTCATCAAAATTACAAGGCGGGTCTAATGGCACTTCGCTAAGCATTCACTTAAACGATATGTTGTCTGTAATGAACTGCGAGGCATTAAGCATTACGATCATTTGTGTCCTTTTTCCCTTCTTGAAGACGTTAGCCAGGAATCGAATCCAACGACGACCGCAGAGTATACCGCTTCTGAAACCCCCTCTGGTAAGTTAAGTTATCTGTTTTTACTTTCGTGTATTTGACGTGCACTTAAGTAAGCCTATTCAGCAACTACTTGCAATGTCGTCGGGCACTGCAGTTTAGGAGGCAACATGCAGAAACTTTCAAATGTAGGATGTGCTGATGAATGCGATTTCGCTGACGGCAAAGCACTCCCTGATCTTGCATTGGGGAAGCTCCAATTTCTGAAAGAACCTGATTAAATGTACTTGGGCTTTAGCGGGTTTGACGATTCTTATCATGCGATTAGTTCGTTTGCTTAAGTTCACGGCAGTAAGACTGAAATTAACTTGGATGTGAGGGCAAAGGCAACATAAAATGACTAAGTTTCGGAAATTGGTTGCGTTGCGTTTAATTCCTTTGCATGATTCATTCTGGTTCTCACATTTCCGCTGCCCAAATCTAAGCAAATAAATTGTTTTGGTAAATCGTAAACTATATTCTCAGAGCTTATGCACTGCATCCTTTATAAGTAGCATGCGTTACCCCGAATCTAGTTTTATGATAATGACACTGCAACTATTCTTTCGGGGCCCAATTTCGTATTATCTACTTTGATTTGCAAACTTAAGCAAAATTCAATGTTTTGCACACAAAACACACGGAAGGGTTAATACGTGCAGGTCAAACGTTTTTTTTGCAAACACACTGCATTTGGTCCATCAAAATTACAATGCAGTTCGCTAAGCATTCACTTAAACGATATGTTGTCTGTAATGAACTGCAAGGCATTACGATAATTTGTGGCCTTTTTCCCTTCTAGAAGACGTTAGCCAAGAATCGAATCCAACGACGACCGCAGAGTATACCACTTCTGAAACCCCCTCTGGTAAGTTAAGATATCTGTTTTTACTTTCGTGTATTTGACATGCACTTAAGTAAGCCTATTCAGCAACTACTTGCAATGTCGTCGGGCACTGCAGTTTAGGAGGCAATATGCAGAAACTTTCAAATGTAGGATGTGCTGATAAACGCGATTTCGCTGACGGCAAAGCACTCCCTGATCTTGCATTGGGGAAGCTCCAATTTCTAAAAGAACCTGACTAAATGTACGTGGGCATTAGCGGGTTTGACGATCCTTATCATGCGATTTGTTCTTTTGCTTTAGTTCACGGCAGTAAGACTGAAATTAACTTGGATGCGAGGGCAAAGGCAACATAAAATGACTAGGTTTCGGAAATTGGTTGCGTTGCGTTTTATTCCTTTGCATGATTCATTCTGGTTCTCACATTTCCGCTGCCCAAATCTAAGCAAATATTTTGTTTTGGTAAATCGTAAACTATATTCTCAGAGCTTATGCACTACATCCTTTAATAGTAGCATGCATTACCCCCAATCTGATTTTATGATAATGACACTGCAACTATTCTTTCGGGGCCCAATTTCGTATATTCTTCTTTGATTTGCAAACTTAAAGAAAATTCAATGTTTTGCACGCAAAACACACGGAAGGGTTAATACGTGCGGGTCCAACGTTTTTTTGCAAACGCACTGCATTAGGGTTCATCAAAATTACAAGGCGGGTCTAATTGCAGTTCGCTAAGCATTCACTTAAACGATATGTTGTCTGTAATGAACTGCAAGGCATTACGATAATTTTTGGCCTTTTTCCCTTCTAGAAGACGTTAGCCAAGAATCGAATCCAACGACGACTGCGGAGTATACCACTTCTGAAACCCCCTCTGGTAATTTAAGTTATCTGTTTTTACTTTCGTGTATTTGACATGCACTTAAGTAAGCCTATTCAGCAACTACTTTGAATGTCGTCGGGCAATGCAGTTTAGGAGGCAATTGGCAGACACTTTCAAATGTAGGATGTGCTGATGAACGCGATTTTGCTGACGGCAAAGCACTCCCTGATCTTGCATTGAGGAAGCTCCCATTTCTACAAAACCTGAATAAATTTACTTGGGCATTAGCGGGTTTGACGATTCTTATCATGCGATTAGTTCTTTTGCTTAAGTTCACGGTAGTTAGACTGAAATTAACTAAGATGCGAGGGCAAATGCAACATAAAATGACTAAGTTTCGGAAAATGGTTGCGTTGCGTTTAATTCCTTTGCATGATTCATTCTGGTTCTCACATTTCCGCTGCCCAAATCTTAGCAAATAAATTGTTTTGGTAAATCGTAAACTATATTCTCAGAGCTTATGCACTGCATCCTTTATAAGTAGCATGCGTTACCCCGAATCTAGTTTTATGATAATGACACTGCAACTATTCTTTCGGGGCCCAATTTCGTATAGTCTTCTTTGATTTGCAAACTTAAAGAAAATTCAATGTTTTGCACACAAAACACACGGAAGGGTTAATACGTGCAGGTCAAACGTTTTTTTTGCAAACACACTGCATTTGGTCCATCAAAATTACAATGCAGTTCGCTAAGCATTCACTTAAACGATATGTTGTCTGTAATGAACTGCAAGGCATTACGATAATTTGTGGCCTTTTTCCCTTCTAGAAGACGTAAGCCAAGAATCGAATCCAACGACGACCGCAGAGTATACCACTTCTGAAACCCCCTCTGGTAATTTAGGTTATCTGTTTTTACTTTCGTGTATTTGACATGCACTTAAGTAAGCCTATTCAGCAACTACTTGCAATGTCGTCGGGCACTGCAGTTTAGGAGGCAATATGCAGAAACTTTCAAAGTAGGATGTGCTGATAAACGCGATTTCGCTGACGGCAAAGCACTCCCTGATCTTGCATTGGGGAAGCTCCAATTTCTATAAGAACCTGACTAAATGTACGTGGGCATTAGCGGGTTTGACGATCCTTATCATGCGATTTGTTCTTTTGCTTTAGTTCACGGTAGTGAGACTGAAACTAACTTGGATGCGAGGGCAAAGGCAACATAAAATGACTAAGTTTCGGAAATTGGTTGCGTTGCGTTTTATTCCTTTGCTTGATTCATGCTGGTTCTCACATTTCCGCTGCCCAAATCTAAGCAAATAAATTGTTTTGGTTAATCGTAAACTATATTCTCAGAGCTTATGCACTGCATCCTTTATAAGTAGCATGCGTTACCCCGAATCTAGTTTTATGATAATGACACTGCAACTATTCTTTCGGGGCCCAATTTCGTATTATCTACTTTGATTTGCAAACTTAAGCAAAATTCAATGTTTTGCACGCAAAACACACGGAAGTGTTAATACGTGCAGGTCAAACGTTTTGTTTGCAAACACACTGCATTTGTTTCATCAAAAGTACAAGGTGGGTCTAATTGCTGTTCGTTAAGCATTCACTTAAACACTGTGTTGTCTGCAATGAGCTGCAAGTCATCAAGCATTTTGAACATTTGTTTCCGTTTTCACTTTCTAGAAGACGTTAGCCAGGTATCGAATACAACGACGACCGCAGAGTATACCACTTCCTCAATTTCATCTGGTAAGTTTAATTGTGTGTTGTTACTCTCGGGTATTTTGCATGCGCTTAAGTAAGTCTATTCAGCAGCTTCTCGCAATATCGTCAAGCACAGCAGTTTTTGAGGCAATTGGCAGACACTTTCAAATGTAGGATGTGCTACGCAACGTGCTTTCACGTTCGGCAGAGCACTCCCTGACCTTATAATTGGGAAAGCTCCAATTTCTCAAAGAACCTAATTAAATGTACGTGGGCATTAGCGGGTTTGACGTCTCTTATCATGTGATTATTTATTTGGTTATGGAAATTGGTTGGGTTGCGTTAAATTCTAGTGTATGCCTGAACCTGACTAAATGTACGTGGGCATTAGCGGGTTTGACGTATCTTATCATGTGATTATTTTTTTTTGGTTATGGAAATTGGTTGGGTTGCGTTAAATTCTTCTGTATGCCTCATTCTGCTTGTTTCGTTCCCTTTACTCAAAGGTAATCTAATGAATTGTTTTTATTATGCGTGAGCGCTGATGCACTGCATCCGACCTTACTAGTATGCCTTACGTTTAAACTGTTTTTGTGATAATGACCCTCTAACCATTCTTACGGGGTCTTATTTCATATATCCATCGTTAATTTGCACACACAAATCAAAGTAAAACTATTGCACGAAAAAACCTCAGGGAAGCTTAAAGTATTTGCAGTTCCAACATTTTCTTTGCAATTAACCTGCATATATTTCATCAGAACTCAAAGGCTGATGAGCCCACGGATTGCTCAGCAATCACTTGAATGATGTTCGTTCTGCAATGAGCTACAAGGCGTCTAGAATTTTGAACATTTGTGCCCTCTTTCACTTTCTAGAAGACGTAAGCCAGGAATCGAATCCATCTACGACCACTGAGTTTACCACTTCCACAAGTTCGTCTGGTGAGTTAACTTGCGTATTGTTACTTTCGTGTATTTGTCGTGCGCGTGAGTATGCATATTCAGCAGTTTTTCCGCAATGTCGTCGAGGTCTGCCGTTTTAAAGGCAACTGTTTCACATTTAACATGAAGGATGTACTACGCAACGCGATTTCGCTGATGGATAAATGTGCCACCTTTTTGCATATGCCTTGGGGAAACGTTTTTGCAGAAATATATTTTTCTATATGTTTGGTTTATTGGTCAGACTTTTTCCATCTCTCCGGCAATTTTGTTTTATTTTATTTTAGATTTTCTAATTGTTAATTTTTATCTCTAATTTGGGGTTATGAGAAATTTATAAATATGTAGTACGTACTGCAATTCCTTTATTTTTGGCCGACTGCTTCTTTGCAAATTATATCATAACCAATCGATTATACGTCAAATTCGTGATTTGGTACTCGTTGTATAACACAAAAATTAATGTTTTCTATTCTGATGTGAAAAGAGTAGTTTGATAAAGAGTTTGGATTTCTTTTTTGGCGGTTTCAAGGCCGTCTACGTTTACAGTATGCAGGTATCGGTTAGTGCGAATGATCTTTTCCATTTATTGATGCTCGAACAGGACCTGGTACTAAAGGCAGCCCTACCTTGAAAGGGCTTTGGACACCGTTGCTTTAGGAGTATTTTGTCACAAGGTTTTGGTGTGGAAATTCGTTTCGATTTTATACTGGTATGCCTGTATTATTAATGACGAACTGTACAGAAATCGTTACAAACCTGCTGAGGCATGTGACTTGCACTTCGCACAATTATACTTCCTCACTTTTCACGTGGAGTTGATTCATTTTGACTTTTACCTTATCTGTGTTATTATCTTCCATTTACGTTGCCTATCAAACACTTTTATACGTGCTATTGCATATGAATCCTTAATTACCCTTTGAAAATTTTTCAGCTTTTTATTTCTGCTGCCGTATTTTCAAAATAAATTGCATTTATTATAAGTCAATCTTAGAATGTGTTCGTTAGCTTAATTCCCATACTTTTGGTTTTTAATTTATTCTTTTTTGAAATCGGCTAAACACCTTTGAGCATTTCGTACCTGAGGCATTTTTTATGTTATGTGTAGCATTCGGTGTTATATATATTATATTTATTTTGAGGACACGATCATGAGGAGAGTTGACCACACTTTCAGATAGTTGGCGGCGATGAATATTTGTGAAAACGTCTGATTTTACTTATATATTTTTGCAGAATCTGTCCTTTCCCGTGCCGTCACTTTGACTTTTTATGGTGGTGTTTATATTATTTGAGGTTTACTAGAGTTGATGAAAGGTTAATAAAATATTTTTGTTAAGTCAAACATTGCATTATAATACAAAATGCTTACGTCATACTTACATATATTCTTCTTTAGAAAAAAGCCTTTCTTAAAAAAATCTAGTTTAACTTTGTCAGCGTTAGTTGATTATTTGTGTTGTAAAAACTACCTTTTTATTCGCGGTTGTTTGCCTTATTTGCAATACATTCTGATTACAAGTCTCATCCGGGGCGACGTCTTCGGTAACAGAAAAGACTACTTCGACTCCGGGTACGATTGCTGATACAAATAATGTACTAAAGTTCTGTTACTTACGTGGGACTGCTGTGTCTGTTCTTCTTTATTGCTATGCTATTCTATTCAAGCAATGATTAAGGAATATTATTTAATCGTTTATCACTATTTATTTTATATATGCAACTCTCACATTTGAGAAATTACTTTACAAATAATTTACCTATTTTTGGTTTTCAGCTCCCACCAAACTCTCTTCTGGGCAAATTGCTGGCATAACTGTGGGGGTTTTGCTTGCTGCCATTCTCATCATATTGACCGTCGTATTTTTCGTAAAAGGTATTTCCTTTAGGCAATATATGTATGCTTTTTCTATATGGAATCAATATTGCTTATTTATGCACCGAGGATAATTATGAATGCTTTATTTTATAAGTGGTGAAGACGGTGGTATAAAGCGCTGGGTAAGTCGCATGTTCATTTATTAAACGCGTTAGCTGTGAGTCAGGTGTGTATGAATCATATCCCTTTTAGCGTCTCCAGTAGCCCACTGTAAATGTGATGCACTGTTATTTTGCATTTGCTTTCAAATCGGTACCCTTGCGTTTTTTTCTCCCATGCTATGTTATTCTTTTTCATAATATTTCACGGTTAGTACGCAACAGTGTCGTTAAAAACTAACTTTTCTTTTTGTATATGCATTTTATTTTCAAATATCAACAGGTAGGGTAAGTCGGCTTCAGTGATATTGGCATCTCCGTTCTCTTGATTTCAACATTGTGAATTTATAATATGCAATACAATTGTACACGTTTGTTCATATTGCAAGCGATGACGCCTATTATCTTTAATCAATTTGTACTCTGTAAACTCTCTGTGATGTCTTAATAAAAATACACAGAGACGACTGTCTTATAATTTGGAGGACAGATGCAAAATTGCATGTCAATTCAATGCTACGTCAAACAAACTTATTATATCTACTAATTCACTTGCTATTCATATTCGCTTTTTTATTTGGTATTGCATTTCCAAAAACAGTATGCCAAGGCCTCTAAACAAGAATTTAAAAATAATTTAATAATCGGAACCTGATTATATAAGGCAGATGTTATGGTTTTTATTGAAGATAATATACTATAAGTACAGGAACGTTTAAAGCAAAAAGGGTCAACGACAGTACAGACGCCACGAAATAATTTGTGCAATTGACTGGGTGATAATTGCACGAAAATATTTCAATGTCGGATAAAATTTTATGCTTGATTTACGTCCTACGTAACTTATCTCAATCCTTGGTTTCCTGTATTTCAAATTAAAACACGCTCCTATCTTTTTACAAAACGCTTCAATTCAAATCGTAATCCTGACTCCAGTTTTGTCATTTGAGGTTTTTTGCCAGGCTCCAATCATGGTTCTTTGACCTTAGAAGATGTCTGCACTATTAATTAATTAGTTCAAATCTGTGAAATAAAAAAAAATAGTTCCTTGAAGGGCCATATATGCCACGTTTTCTAAGTAAGAGGTGCATAAACTTTGGTTGACTGCAAATGCAGCCGTTAGTGAAAATGACATAAATATGTCTTTAATTTCTGGATATATTACAATCCTTGTGTATTTATCTCCATATTTGGGCACTTATTGTCGGCCAATTAATCAACAATGACAGTAAGGCAGCATATTTTTGTTTGATCACATGTGATATAATGCAGTACGTACTCTTTTTCCATCAGCCGACAGTTTTAGGAAAATGCACAAAGATGACGTATTGATGAATATCCGTTTTATAACATGATAAAAATTCTGCTTCTAATGGATAATCTAAAGTGATTAATTGGCGGTCAGAGTTGAAGCCATATTCACAACAGAGGTACCAGCTAAGAGCCCAAACGCAGGGTTCATTGCTATTCTGCCGAATTTCAACACGACTGTGAGGTGTCCAGCTCATTTGTGCCTGTTTTTGTTGGATACTCTAGTGTAGAAATTGCTGCTTTTAAATTTCCGCAGAAATCGACAGCTAAGTAAGTCAGTTTAATTGAAGTTTTATAGTCTAAGAATGAAAGGTCATATGAATATTTGGATGAACGTCTCTTAACCACAACCAGCGTATCGGGTTATATTCATTAAACTGCCAACAGGCGACAAGTAGTATATTTAGGGATGAGAGTGGAAACATATTTACAGCACAGGTACTAGGTCAACGCCAAGAGAGGTGTTTCTTCGGAATTCTGCCACTGTTTAACACAGCTGCGTGGGTTACGGGATACACCGATGCGGCAGACCCGTGTGTAAAACTGCAGCAGAATACCGGTGAACCACGTGCCTGGACTTATTCGTAGTACCTGCCATATAAATATGATTCAAACTGCTACCTGCGAATATGATACTAGTTTCATGTTGGCAGTTTAAGGGAAAACACGCAATTATCTCGCTGTTTTTATTAGACGTCAGCAGAATTATTCATATCAACTTTAAGTGTACGCCTTAAAACCTTTAAATACCCCGAAATCATACAATTTAGCAATTAATGTCCGAAAAAATAGAAAGCAGAATCAGATGTTGTGTTGGCCGATATTTCTGTTGGAGTTTTGAAATAAGGCTTTGGTCCTAGTAGATATATAGCCAGTTCAAAATGATTTTTGTCAGTTTTTACTTAAGGAATATTTATTTGCGTTTTCAAAATTATTAATGGAGACAAATGCAAAAAAATATACTTACCCCTTTAATGAACTAAGGGAGAAAAACCATTTATAAGTAAAAGGAATATTCACTGGAACTTATAGAATAATTGCACAATACTGATATGCATGGGATCAATTTATGCGCTTACTTTCGATGTACATTTTTCAAATGAAGGCAGGCTTAAACCATCGAAACATTTTAGTGTGTATATTTTGTAGTAGCTTCGTGAATTTTACGTAAAGCTTGAAGGAACAAAAATGCAGAGCATCCTGGATTCGAGTATATGGGATGGTGAATCTTTTAAAACCTTTTAATTTTCAAAAGGCAGCCATGACTACTTTTTCCAAAGCCTTTGATGTTTGATGACAAAAAAATTAATTGATCATAATTTGAAAACACAAAACGGGCAAATAAAGAACATATTATTTAGGTCATCGTTTTTTCGTATCATATGATAATCTTTTCGAGTTTGTGATTTAAAGAAAAAAAACACTCGGAAGTTTTTTTGTCTTATCCTATCAGCCGTAGCATAATACCAGTAGATGCTAGACTGCGCTTGATAATTTCAGCCTAGTTTATCAATTTTAATGGCATTTTAAACTTTTAATTATTTTTATTTTTGATAGAAGACACTTTTTGTAAACAAATTGCTTTATAAGACGCATACGGTTCGAGTACTCATATAACAGGGAGTCTTTTAATACCATGTTGCAACCCTTAAACATCAGAACACGTTAGCTGTGGTGGACCTGACAAAAATTCAACCCACAAAATGTGGGGAAAACATTAAGTTTCCTAACATTGCATAAACAAGCATTATATTACAAAGCATGGGGTTCATTTTTCTGTCTGTTTTGATTCAGTATTATAAAGCATGCCAAATACTGCTCTTCATTTTGCGTACATTACAAACGTAAAGGCACTAGGAATGCACGTAAAGTGTCATTTCAAAAACATGCAAAGCACAATTCTGAGGTCCGGAATTGCTCCTTAATTTTTGTGTAGTGAGTAGACCATAACGGAAGGTTTCCTTTCATCGTTGGCTTTTTGTCTGTTGTACTTGGCTTTCGACATAATGTTGGAGACTTATCTTACGTTTAAACGCCAAGCAACTCGATAAGAGAAAATAGTTTCTAATTCAGAAAGATACTATTTTTATGAATGTGCATTACGATTGCGTTTGCGGAGGAAATATGAATTTAACTGATTGCAGTTATTCTTTCAACAAAGGGTTCCAAAAAATAAGACATCAAATGAGCAACAAACGACATGTTAGTAAAGATATGTCACAAGAATTATTTATGAGATGACAACCGTTTGGGTATCGGTGATTTGATTCATTTCTGCAAAGTTTTAAAAGCATACAACATTAAAAAATAACAGGGCATATGCAATTTCTATCGGTATGGTTGTTGATATGTGAATATATAATCATTAAAATGTCAACATATCTGCTTTTAACTAGGACGATACTTTAATTCCAATAACACCTTTGTTGGACAAAACGTGTCTCTTTCAACAAACCTGAGGCTTTAGATTGGCGTGTCCTATCAACAGCACTATCAGCTACCGTCAGATAACGTGGGTCATTTTTGTGCCCCTAGTAGATCCTCGTTAAATATATGCGTTTTCTAGACCAATGCGTATTAAAAACGGAAGGTTACTTTACTTAAAAATGCACTAATTTCTCTCTTTTCCTATATTCCACTAGTGTGTTAAGCTTAACTATAGTTGAAATCCCTATGGACGCGTATTTTAAAGGGACTAGCAAATATGCATGGACTTCAATTTCGCATATCTCCATTTCTTCGGTTTCTGTCCATTAAGATTTAAGAAATTCAGAAAATGGAAACAAATAAGTAAGACACCGAGATGTAGAAAACACGTATAAAAACAACTGCTGCGATTAAATATCCAGTGATAGACTAGGGGGATTTAAAAAATTAATCTTTTAAGTTCATCTAAATGCGCGAACCAGAAAGCAAACTTATCGCTTCCTCATACATGGAGTATGTTGTATACATATGTTTAGAGAGTGAATAACAACCAAAAGTTAATTTATGACAGCAATTTCCCAGGTGAGATTGCTTCAATGCCCGTTATAAACCATCGTATACTTTTGAACTTCTTTGTTCTAACTGAGTTCTTGTTGGGCAAATAAGAGGCAGTTATCGTCGTGGCTCAGAGCAAGTGAGTTTATCGTAAACCGAGTTAGCCTAATAGCTTAATTTAAGAAACCGTCAGAAAATCAAAAAAATTTACTTGCGCTTTTATTAAACGAAGCACGTTTTAGCACACGATACATAAAACGTACAAAAGAAATGAAAAAAATACGTTCTCAAATGTATTTTATGCTGAAAACATGGTTGAGTCTATAGACAAGAAAGAACTGCCTAACATAATTTTGACTATTCTAAAAATGGTACAACAAATATGTATGCCTTAATGAAAAAGGTACATAAAGGTGTGCCATAGACGCTACGGAAACATGGCGGTACTACGTAAAACGTAGCGTTTAATACGAAAACCAAATTTGTGGTCGACTGTTTGCTATTCAAACATTAAAGAGAAATTCCAAGAAATTAGTACAGAAAAACACCAGAAACAAATATTAACCATTTATGAGTTTTGCAAAATTGCTACACTTTGCGGGAATTGTTGTAAATATGAAGCCGTTTTAGAGGATTTATATAAAACCGAGACCAATAAAGCTACAACAGTGGGAAAGTAAAGGCAAAAACAGTTTCCGAATCCTCAAACTAAGCCTGTAGATTTCGATTGTATGATGTTTGCTTTTTTTCTAATTTACTGAACTTGAATTACATAAGTTAAGGTTGTTCATTATTGCACACGAATGAAAGCTATATTTCATTTTCTTAAACATATACTGGAAGAATGCTTAGAGGTTTGCATTAATCATCATTGTCACATATGGTTCACCTTTCATCAGTCATAGATAAAATGAGTCATAACGCCTACCATAAATTTCTCACAAATCTTTTGAGGCATCTAACTTAGATTCACACTGTCAATGCCAAAAAACATAAACGGAGTTTCCACTGAACGTTTTCTCAGAGACATACCTATTTAATCAACAATTCTACCAAGCATAAAAACAGGGCGATTTTAAAGCCCCATGACGAAGGTTTGTGCACAAGAGACGTAGAATGAGCATTGTAGTCTTAGGCGGGCTCTACTAAATAGTTAAAAACCTGACAAGCTTTGTTTATTGTTTGAACTGGATGACATACATAGAATGAGAAATTGGCATAGTATAGTGGATGGAGAATTTACCGATCGGATATTGAAAAAGCTAGTCTAATTGTGCCACTGGGCTCACACTCGAGCCTTGCAAGCAGCCGCAAAATGGGTAGTTTCCTAGGCAAATGAGCATTGCAGATAAAGGTGCGAAAGACCTGAATGGCCATTTCCAAGTTATTAACGATCATCAATCAGAAATACATAATCTCAAGTGTTGCACAACCCAAGGATAATGGCTCGCTTGACTATAAAATACTTACCACTTTTCTGTTTTACGATACGTCCTGCATGTGTAAATTTATGATAAATTTTAAGTCCTTTTGCAGAACACGCCTTACTGAATATATTCTGTTATTTTAAACCAAAGTATTATATAGGGTGTTTTTTTTAAATTCACCCACAAAGTAAATATGCGTTTTGGATTAGAATGATTTTTGATTGAATGATTATGCAGGGAAGATCAACGATATATCAGTCAACCTCCGACTTTCTTCAGTGTCTATTCCGCTTCTTTTCACAGGTTTGCTAACATAAGTTTAAGTCAAAACCTCTCATTATTTGCATGTTTGTGTGTCCCGAGGAAATCAAATCAATTTATAAACGCACATTTCACACCTATTTGTTGTGTTTTTGAAAATATTAATGTTTGCTGAAAAAGGAGACATAAAAATAATAAGATAATTGTGTGCTGAATACAAATAAGCAAGAACGGCTGCTATCAACGATCCATCCAATCGCATAAGGAGACCAATATATATTTCAATAAATTAAATATTAATTTTTTGTTTGATGTGTAAACTATATAGCAACCAAAATCCTTCCTTTAATTTCATATTTCTAACAGATATCTAGACGGAGATTAACTTAATATGTTCCATACATTTTGATACAGAGATTTTTAATCAGCCCGTAACAATGCGTGATATTGTCTAATATATATTTGTTTTGCTGTCTTCGCTTCGAGTATCTACTGAAAGTTGAATGCAGACATGCTAATAGCCAGTAAAAAGGGAATATATTAGGGGTAGATAAACAACCTTGATCATTTGTTAGGGTCAGCTGTATATGGAAATCCAAACCTAGACTATGTTAGCATACGAGACTGTCAAAACACGTAAAAGTGAGCACAAGTAAAATATCGTCTACCAATTAATGAAATAAATATATGTTCTGAAACGCTGTAGTATGCGGAAGAAATTTGCTCTGGACGCAAGTCATAACCAGAGCTTTTACAAATATATATATATATATATAATCTAGTTTGCCGAAGTGAAAACGATACTCTAAAATAAACTTTTAACATGAAATGGAAAAATAAGTTAAAATAAGATACATGCATATTCAAGGTATACCTAAAATGGTTCGATTATAACTGCGTCGCATATTTCATCCATTGGACGGATCGCTGTTTAAGACATTTACTGAGGCAATCGTAGACTGCTAATCGAGAGCATTACAGATTTATTTTGGACGATAACTTATGGCAACCGTTAAGTTAAATTTCGAGGAGAGACCAGATTTCATGTTGAACGGTTAATCACGTCAAATATGTAAGCAAACGCGTTTAAATAAGTAGAAATCGTCGAAGAATTAACAATTTATTGACCTTTATCACATTCGGTAAAAATTAGTGAATATTTCATGCATGCTATAAGCGCAGGGTCCTATGAATGCAACCTCAATTTCATCGCAATTGATTGAAATATAAAAAGGCGTTCAGTGAACGGAATATAATGTGTGAATTCATTGCTTGTCATGCTGAATAAATTGTGCTGTTATTTTAAAATCCACATGTTTTAAGCTATCAGAGTACAGGCACATTTGTAATTCAAATAACTTGAATCAGCAAAACGTCAGCTAAATTAACAAAATTCAACTTTCCAATTCCACTTGAGGGACAATTACATGAACAATGTACATGTTTACATATACGCCCTTACAATAGTTAAGTACAGTCCTATGACAGATTGGATTATTTTGTTTGTCAGGAAATACCACTATTCTCCGAATATATATTTGATGCATGGATGTAAGTGTGTTTGCGCAGATGACAAATATACGGATTTGATCCCTGCGTTCATTTCTCTTGTCGGTGACTATCGAAAACGTGATCTGTAGGCCGATCAGTACGTTTTCAGTTATAATTGACCGTATTTGTGTACTTTCTAGTGCATTATTTATTGGACGGGGTCTTATAAACATAGTTTAAGGTATTTAATGTACACACGTTCGATTTTCACAATCAGTTTGATGCGAGAAGAGACTTCCTGCAGACTAATAATAATCAAAAGCATTGAAAAACTCCACGTCCTTCAGTTCAAAAACGTTTCTAACTTCGATCGCGCGAATGATTGCAAAAGAGGAAAACGTTAATGCAACAACTTCCGAATTCTGATAACCTTTTAATATTTAATGTGTTTGGCTACATGCAAAGACATCCAGTTTCCGACGAACGTAACGTTGACAAGACATATAATGTCGAAATACGTAAACGACACTTAAAGAGATTTGTATGTGTCATGTGCATGCAGCATGGAAAGGTTGCGGCAAGATCAGTAAAATATACACTTGCCGGGTGAAAGGAAACTAATTAAAATCTTTAAAATAATACTGCACTGCATCTTTTAAGATTTATAAAAAAGACCATTTCGATGCAGGCATTATCTTTAACATAAAATATGCTCGACGGAAGCATTAACAGACAGTTACGTTTTGTATATTAAGTAAAGTATCTCATCGCGCCACTGCAAATAAGTGCTTATTTACCCTCTAATTTCATTTTTCTCAGGTTCCTGACGGAATTCCTGCCTCCACATTACTACCAGTGACATAACGTAATATACCAACTCCAGGCACATTCCGTAGATAAAGATGACAGCCGGGTTATAACTTTTCATCTGGCGAATATTTAACCCTTTGACTCAGCAAATGTTAAAAACAATAAATTATCAACGCCTCATATATCGCTTGCCAATTCTAGTGAGCGCTTGCAACAAAAACTTGAAAACCTCTCCATTTTCGCTTCTCACCAACTCTCTTTCGAGGGGTTTTCCTGTGAAAAATAAGCAAATTGAGAAGTCGAGGCACAAAGCCCTGGGTACAGCATCAAACGTCTCTCACTGCCCTTCGATAGACGCGCTCTTATTTTGTGGGCTTTTTTTAATTCGCTATGCTTCGCACTTCAAATTTAACTGGCCCATAATTTTCAAAACACATTAGTATGTCGACCTTATATTTCCGCTCGTAGCCGCCAGACGATATTTGAACACCTTCGTCACCTTAGGCTTATTTATATTAATCTGCTGACTGTAAGTCAGGAAATCTGGGAGCCTTCGAATTGTACGTTCTAAAGCCGATTTTAAAGAGGGCAGCATTAAAGGCTGCGAAAGTATTCTTAACTTTTTATAATATGATCATTTTGGCCGACGAAAAACAACTCTGCCAAATCCTCCATATCCACCTTATGTCTGGTTACGTGAAAACGTGCAGAAAACTCAAGTTCATTGCGCTACTTTGCCCGAAATGCCTTGCCTGCACCAGTTCCTTATTGGTTAACAACCCTATGAACTTAAGCCAAATAACCCGCTGAAGATGGTGTATAAGTATGGGGCAAATGTTAATTTGGGCACCTTCGTAATATGTCCCAATGTCTATCCTGACCATCCATGTTTTAGACCACATGTTAAAGGAAAAATTGGCAAATTCTACGGGCATGTTATTTGCGCTGGTAGTTCCGATAATTCATTTAGAAATTAAAAACGCCACATAATTTTCCTGAAAAGAACTTGGACAGACCTGAGCAGCTGGTGATTTACCTGACATCCAAAAGCAAATGTGAGTCGCATTAATTCTGTACGAAGTTACCACGATCGCTGTATCTGGAACCTTTTTCGTTTCAAGGTCTTTAAGTCTCCTTTGAACATTTCATCAGGACCTCCATTAGATAGGGGGTAATTTATACACAGGTGGTACAGTTTTTACAAAAATATGGTTAATACGCTGTTGTATATCTGTGGCATTTAACTCCTCTGTCTTTATTCGAGAATCATTCAACACAGGTCCGACGATTGCTTGATGCTGGCATTCGAATCGTTATTTGGTGCAATTAAATACCCAGGTGTTACGGTGGCATGATTGTTGTTCAGCATCCCTGCTTACCGACATTGGTGCGCATCTGCTTCCCAAGAGGAAATTAATTTTAACCAAACTACGTTATAGCATTGCGTATTGGATGAGGAGATCCCTGTTTTTAATTATTAAGGTGGAGGTACAGGAAACATGGCTACATGATCTTCCCATTTTGAAGAAATGTTGACGTCTTTGAACTTGAAATTGTGCCTTGGTGTTTTAAATCAGCTTTGCCTTCTGAGTCGGCGTTTTTTCTCTGAACTACTCCCAAGTGTACGAACATTAAAATCCAGAGCTGACTTTCTAATTTCTGGACGTAGTTTTTGTCTCAAACATCACAACCGTCTGCTCCACTGCACGCCTACCCTTCATGACGGATACATAGAGCACTCCTGTTAGTCCATAAAAACCCACAAACTGATATATACTTTATATGGCATTAAGCGATCCTCTTGAAAAATTATGGATCTTCTGCGACTGGAGGCAAGCTTTTCATTCTGGAACGCCTTGCCGACTATCAGTAAGGAGATCGAAAACTACTCATTGGCTGATGAACATCGTGTAATTTTAACCGATTAACACTCACCCAGCAAACTGTGCTTACTTGACGAAAAGTCAAAGTTGATCTGTGACAAAAAGCATTTCATTGTTAAGAAAAATCATGATTCTTAACACGCGCTTGGAAGTCTAGATGAAAACATAATGGCAAACGCCGTCACAATCACAACAACCTGCTGCTAATTTATGTACAACTACTTAGCACATTTTAACGGGTAGGCAGTTATTATGCCCATTTACAACGCCAGTGTTGAAATCATGGGCGATGTTCTTCTGGCTTACTAAATTCCAACACTTAGATTTACTGAAATCTTTAATATCATCCGCTAACCGAAATTGAATCCTTCATTGTACCGCCAATTTATTCATTTTGCTGGTAGCAATCACCTTTGAACAACACATTACAATCCTCAGGCAAGTGGACTCATTAAAAATTGTTTGGTATGCAACAAATGATCTAATGGCTCAGTCTTATATATGCCGGTTGCATTATTACATCCTTTTAAATATTTTATCTATATGTGCCAGTCTACATGCTCGGAATTTGCTTGATAAGAATTGATGTTCATTACGGATCTCAACTGTGATGGCCGTTTAGTTTGCCCAGCTTATGAAATCAGCTACCATCGTCCTATACCAACAGTCATGTGAAGTTGAAACGCATTGTCACACCTCCGTTCCACATAATGCCTGAAAGAAATAACTGACTATGCCACTTCTTATATCCACCGTGGTCTTGCCCTTCCATGACGCTTGCCCATCTGCCCCCTGCGAGCGATATCGCTCAAGATGGCAACGACACCAAACGCAATAAGGAAGTCTCTGAG
Organism: Schistocephalus solidus; assembly: GCA_017591395.1. Taxonomy (NCBI): domain Eukaryota; kingdom Metazoa; phylum Platyhelminthes; class Cestoda; order Diphyllobothriidea; family Diphyllobothriidae; genus Schistocephalus; species Schistocephalus solidus. The sequence goes on along the minus strand of WEDG01009205.1, from coordinate 16,599 downwards.
CACTTAATATTTATTAGAAATACTCGAAAATACATTTGAACATGTTCCTCCGATGGAGTGGATTATTGGGGTTATCAATTTAACAAAGCATTTTTCGTTACTTTTTATTCATTTGAGTATCCAAGTATGCTCCACAGACCATGGAAATTGTAATATAACTAATAATACATCAACGATTTTGTTTGCCTGTTATTTCCTTCTGCGTAATATAAGAGACATAGGTAACATCATGCCGAACGATCTATGGATATTATTGGTCTCAGTTTAAATTAAAGGTAAGTTTTTATCGTTCATATCTACCTCATTATTTGATTTTTTCTACATATTTTGTAGCTTGCTTTTACTGTGAGCCTGCCCGATTAAGTGAATTGCGTTAACAATTTAAAAAAATGGCTCAAAGAGGAAATATAAACATCAGTATTATGCTAGCTTATTTATAATTATATGTGATGTGTAAATGCTATTGCCTTCTGATGCAAAGGAAAGCCATGGGTGTATTAAAAGGATTCGCTATGCTTTTTCCATACGGAGATAATTGCACCTAAAATCTACGAATACTCCAATAAGTACTTTTCAAACAGGTTTTGAGAACAAAGGGAACTGTGTTTTGCGGTAAAAATGCCAAAATGCAATATAATCAATTGTGGATTAACAGCATATGCGGGTGCTGCATTCTGATATATTTTGCGAAGATCAAATATCCGCGAAAAATACATTAATATATATACATATATACAGGCATAATAAAATAAACGGAAACTTTAAATGAGACTTGAATGCAAATTTCTGCAAAATTATTTGTTGAGAGCCAGAGATAGCCTATGAACTTTGGTGTTCTAAGCACTGTTTTAATTCGCGAATTGTTGACCAAATTGAAAACGCTTGACCAAATGAACCACAAGCTCATTTTACGTATGATTTGTTTTGGGATAAAAAGCCTACGATACTGATTTTGAATTATGCCGGCACCTTACATCCTCATAAACGGATAACTAAAATATAAGTCAATATGCGTCCATTGTAGTAAGTTATCCAGTCATAAGCTGTGGTGTTCACATCCACTTGCTGATAAGAAATGCGTAATTGATATCTAACTCGGGATTCTGAGACGTAAACATACATACGATTTTTATATCATTTACGAAGAACTTTTATGTATTGCAATTTAATTGAGTGGGATTCCGAGTTTAATATACGTACATATGGTTTTAGGGCAGTTTTTTGTAAACGCTGCACACTTTCAAGAATCTGACATTCGATAGACTGTGAAGCAAGAGCAGTTTTTTCTACCCGCGTGGATACCCTTGCAACAAGATATTTGCAAAGTCTGTACGCGTGAAACATGCTAGCAAATCTAACCCAGACTATCAAACTGGCAAGCGATATCGTCAACATATTATTTGTGAGTCTTCGTTTAGTTTGCCTAACATAAGCCTTGAAAATTTCATGAAAGCGAAGAAGGACATATACCAGGGTACACTTTGATATCTAACTAGGGACAAGTAGGCCCGTTACAATGCCCATTCACGAAGCCATTTTGTCCTTAACGCCATAAGTGGGAGCAGAATCAGGATGCCTGCCAGACAGGTCAACACTCTGAATCATGGATATGCAATATGAAACTGAGGCGTCTCCAAATCCCTTATTTTGGGGCAAAGAGTAAGTTACTTATGGCAAACCAGTAGACTCCCATTGTTATACATCTGCAATGATTACTTTATCTCCTAGCGTACTTGGCATACGTTTGGGTTGCCTAAATGATCACTTTCAACAAGAAGTCAGTTAATGTTTCCACATGAATTCTCCTGTTTAGTGTGAGCTTGAAATATGCTTTTTATTTCACGGCATCCAACTCAAAAGTGGAATTTAACCTTGACTGTTTGGAGAATCTTGGTATTCTGTAATGGCCTTTTAACCGTGTTTGCAATAACGTGCATTTATATTCGTTGATTCTTACCACATATAGTCATCTGGCTGCAAAGTGGACATGAATTGTAACCGAGAAACTCCCAAATTATCCAAGATGGACTTGGTTACAGTACTAATATGCAGGACATTCTCCGTCTTCAACCGAAGGCAACACGTGTCTTCTTACCGAAACAATTCTTATCTTACGTTGCAATTACGTAACTTATCCAAATAATAGTGCCTTCATTGAGATTGTGTGCTTGATTCAGCCAACTGCTCCGTATGAGTCATGCCTATTGTGGTTGTCAGTAAAGCAGCCGTAATTTTCGAATCTTTGCTGAGTTCTCTTCTGGTCACAATGATGCTCTCGATAGGCATCAGTATACCAAGTCGGTTACGAAGATCATTTAGCTAAGCATTGTGGTGGATCTAGGTTTCTCAAGCTTGATCTTTCTGATGCACAACTCGAGGATACCATGGGAATCCGAGAGCCTCTAAATACTAGGTCTCCACTTGCCATTTGGTATTAATAGTTCATCTGCCCTATTAGAGCGAACCATGCTGATATGCATCGGAGAAGCTGCAGTCTATCTCAATGATATAAATCTTAAATTGTTCTAATCCAGATGCAATTTTTGCAACGTCTGGAGGCCATACGCAGCCAAATTGAGTTTTTATTACTTCACCTGCCATCTGAAAAGTTTCTTCCGTTTTTTAATCGGTCAAGACGGTCGTCGCTAAGATTGGCATAATATAATCAAACATAACTGGCTCCAAGATTTTAACGACCATTTTGTGAAGTTAAAACACAACTTTGCTCTGAATTGTGGCTCACGCTTTTCAATACCACTCTAAAGATCGTCATTGCAGAGGACGCTTTAAACTATGCAATTGTAGCTGTAATAACATATATCTTTCTCGACAAATCAAAAAATATTTGATAAGCCAATTCGCCAAGGTCTGCTGAACGTAAACACAGGCATATCGAGAAGGAGACCCTGGCTAATATCATCGACGTGAAGACTTTTAATAATCGTAAAGGACAATACGCACATTATTTTGGTTTTTGACTTATGTACGCGCAAATCTCTTTACAAGCTTGCAGATATTGCGACTAGGCTCTGACTTCCATATTCACGACCACCCTACGACAAACATGGTTCAGACGGGAACACTATCGTTCTTACAGAAAACGTCGATGAAAAACCCTGAGAAAACAGTCATCATGTCGGTCTCCTTTGTTTGAGATTTTCACAGCCTATTTATCGAAACCATCCGGTCAATTCCTGCCAACTTTGAGTAAGTTGAAAATTATACCCAACAGAATCCACCGTTAACACAATTCACGATATACTAGCAGAACAACTGGTCGGCAAATCATTGTGGATAACTACAGGAGGTCCAAACATGACGAGGTTTTCTGTTCACCATTAAAGACTCAATCCGCTTTCACAAACGTATCGTTTTTTTAACAGAAACTGCTGCCACTTGTGTTGTGGTAGTTTCACACTGGACCTCCGGGCATCCACCGAATGAAAGCCTTCACTCGTAGTCATGTGTATTTGCCATTGGAGACCACGCTCAAGTTACCACCTGTCCCAAAAGTCTTTTTGTCAATGGTTAATAATGATTAAGTTGGACGGATAAACGGCCAGGATTTCCTTTGCACCGTCAAATCATACATCAAATGACCCCAGGTGTTTCCCATGAAACACACCAAAGCCAAGGGCAGTCAGCCCTTATTAAAATAGTCCTTGCATTCACACAATCTGACCGAAAACAAATTAATATAATCGGATTAAAATACGGGGAAGAGAATTATTTTAATTTGTTGCCCTAGGGCAGTTAAAATCAGCTGCGGCACCCTAAGCCCAAACACTCGAAGCAGCGTCTTTTCCCAGAAGCATTTGCGCATTGGAAGCTACACGCACCATTTGGTGTAATTCTTCCACTGTCATATATATTTTTTGGTTATGAAAAGGTCCATCCAAATTTAAACATAAAAACCTTTGACAAGATTTCCAACTATTTGTTTCCCCCGGTAGAATTCGATTCCAGATTTGCAAGATAGAGTCTTGACTACAGCATTTTCCAACAAAATGTATTATTAAATAACTAATTCTGTAAAATGTAAAATTATTGAGAGCAGATATTGGAGCACCAACCCACAGCAGATCATTATTGAGTACCCCTTAAAAATTAAGTTCATAATTCCTCCCTGACAGACTTATAAATATTATATTTGTGGTCTACCTTGCCGCATGAGTACGCAATTTATAGCAGAATATGCAAGAGACACTTCTTCCTATAATGTAATCTTTGACCTGATTGTGATTAAACGACGGCTTCCGGTTGGGCGTCGTAGCTTATTTGGATAGATCATTGGCTGTAATAAAGGCTATTATTTGCTGGTTTTGGTGTGTAACCCACTAAGGCCGCCAAGTTTATTACAATTAGGTCGAATGAAATAAGCTGCAGGTCCTGAATAAACGCCTTCGATTTTAAGTTTCGGATTTTACGATGGTCTTCTGCCTGATGTTCATTGAAACGTTATCCTTCGTTTATCTTTTTTTTCTTGATTGTTTCTTCGAATAAAAACGAAGCAAACATTTAGCCCCTTACGTGATTTTTGTTTATAGGAGATATCAGATCATATTTGCAAATAACGTGTTATAGCGATTTACGTAATTGCCGTAATTCTACTTTGTTATACTTTTTTAAAATCTCCATGAGTAATTCTATTAACTGAACAGAAAATTGTTGAAAGTGTTACTCAAGCAGGTACTAGGCATGATAATTGCGGTTTTCTTCTGATCACTTATAACTCTTCTAAACATAATCATGTTATTTATGTATGTTTAATTCACAGAGCACTAAAGTGTCCTTGCACTAATGAAAAGAGAAATGTGCAAGGCCTTGGCTTATTTTGTATGCCAAACATTGTATGCAACATGAGATGCATGTTAAAAGTCTGTGAGTATTAATGCCAGTTTCGTTAGCCAGCAGAAATGTATTTTATTGTCAATCCTACTATAAAGACGCATATCTTTAAAATAAAACGGCAATTTGCGTTCAAGGTGTGCCAAAATTGACAAACACCATGACGTACAGGATAATCATGCGTCAATAACAAATTGTGCCAAATATTAAATTTCAGAAGCACTTCAAGTGACCTAGCGTTGCGGAATAGGTTTATCTAAGTAGACAGTGGATAGCTTATCTCATGAGATGTCAGAAAAAATTAGGAGATTCGTTTGGTATTCGAACAAATTGTTAAATAAAGTTCAACAGATTTATTATCATTGAGCCTTCTCTGGCATTATTTCAGTCAATTTTGGACGTTGTCTTTTGAACGTACTACTTGTTTTGCACAAACAGAGAAAATACTCGGTAAAATGTTTTTGATGGAGATTTCGCTTTGCTTTATTTCCAATGTCATCATAACTACAAGTTAATTGTGTATAAAACATGACTACAATATGTCCTTCTGGTACCCATTTGTATGGAACGCTTGCCTTATTCAAATAATCTACGTTCGTTTTAAACCATTTTTTTAATTAACATACAAAAGGTCATTCACTATAAATCATATCCATTAATGCATTAATGTTATTTGTTTTGTGTTAAATATGATTCGTATGCATTGCCAAATTTTGTGCAAATGGTTGATATTTGCAAACTGTGTAGTAAAATAGCTGTTTTTACATCGACCGAAGTTTTACACAATGTATTTTGAAAATCCTTAAATTAAAGTTTAATAAACTGCAATGTTCAAAATTATTCAGCGAATTAAATATTATTCTTACCCTAATATACCTTTCCTAAAAGCAGACAATTTACAGTAGTGGTAATTTGCCTGTGCGCTGTGGAAAATATTAGAATTTAGTCAGACATGTAACATGTAACAATTAGGTCAATGTTTTTCTAATTTCACTTTTTACTTAGTTAGCTGGCTCAAATGAAAAATCCTCCAAATTTTACATCCTGATGTATGTGAACCGTCTTTGGATTACCCACGATCATCAAACTTGCAACCCTAAGTTATTGGTTTGTTCTCATATAATATGTGCGCATCATTTTCTTTGTTACGAAAAAAACTATTCTGAAATGTTGAACAATGTTTTTAATAAACTCAGACCAGTGCTTCTTAATGTGAAGTTTGTCAAATAATATGACTTAAGTAACTGACAGCACATTTTTTTGCGAACGAAGGCATTGGTGAGCACTGAAAGATAAATTCAAAGATCCCGATGGATAAAATATGCTTCTGTAATGATGGATATACAATTAACGCATCCAGCACAAAGTAATGACACTATTACACCTCAATCATTATTTAGACCTCTGGAAACGCGTGTTGAGAAAAGTTTGGTTTAAACGATAATGGTGGCAGAAATCATGTTAAACTATGTCTTAAGCGGCAAAGGCTGTTCATAAATTCAGTGTGATATCCAACCGCAACTGCCTAAACAAATTATTAAGGTACACGTGCCTTTGTTGTGCTTTGGTTTTCTCGCATACTTTTTCCTCTTCCAGAGCTCCAACGCTTAATTTTCTGTTTTTTTTCATATGCAAATTGAGGTATGTACATTCATCACAACGAGCAGTATCAACCATCTGGGATGCAGCTTCCACGAAAGAAAGGGTTAAGTCGTTTACGAAACGCAAAAAAAACGATTTTAAATAATCCGTCAGGCCCACGCATTATTCTGTAACTAAGAGTCAGCGTGATTAAAGCCTACTTTCTCTCGCAAACATATGCTTCTAGACGTGAATTACTCATCAATATCTGGCGTATGGCTTGCCCACGCTGGCGAGTGCATGCCAAACCCACGCGAAAAGTCTACTCGTGGCTTCTTATAGGCTTTCCAAATAATGTTCTGCTCGAACACAAAAGCCATCTGACAACTCAGAATAAGATTAAGAAGAATAGACGATCACTGGAACACGATGTTGAATGGCCGGTCGTTTAGTATTCTCTCTCGAAATAATAATTAGAGGCAGTTGCAGAAATGGCTACCTGGGGCACATAATGTGCAGTATTTATACGGTGAAGTTGCCAGGACTCTACAGTTCTACTAATGCTTGCATTTATTTTGTTCATCGCTGGGGTTGAAGTTGATGCGAACATTGCTTTTTTGTCTGCACGCGAGTCGCTACTCACCGTGATTTCATCACCATTAGGATGCCTAGCGTGAAAATTACTGGGGAATTCGACTCCCAGTCCAAAGGAACTAATAGAAACACGCATTTTCCTCCTGCATCTAGCAAGTTTGTGAAATCAAAATAGCAATAAGGAATATGGAGCTGCGAGATCATTGCTTTTATAAATCAACTGTGGACCAGAGTACAATGACACACGCAGGTCACGGTTCACGTGGTTGTCAGAGGCTTGCGAGAATTTGAGCCTCATCCAACTTGAAATTATGACAGGGTATGACTAAAAAAAGCCTTAATCGCATCAACTACGAGCCCCAGCGATGAAGATAAAGACTGCTCCTTACTAGAAGGACAGTTGTTGCCTGGCAACCAATTCTTATAAATAATGCGTCCATTGTGCAAATGTCTATGATGCTAGGTTGCAGAGCGAATCCCGAACGTCAGGCTAATAAACACCATGTTCCAGTGATCGTCTCTTTTTCTGCTAATATAATTCCTAGATCTCGCTTGATCATTTCTATCAGTAACAGAAAACTCAAAGGAAGCTGGTTCTTATCGCTCTGAGCAGCAGATTAGCAGACTGTTAAACCTGCGAAGGTACTCGGCATTCAAGCTAGAATTTGAGCCCCAGTAAGTCGCAGGGAAAAGTATACACGATTATTGGAATAATAACTTCTTTTGCAAAATTATGTTAGTTCGTGCTCTAATACATCAGCAAAAACAAAAGCGGGTACGATAAATTCATAAAGAATGGCATGCAGTATTTATCACACCTATGCCAATTAGCTCTTGATACCTTCATTGGGGATCATTAATATCTGGTGCGATACGTTTTTAATGATCATCAACCAAATTCAGTATTGGTGAAATTAAATCTCCTGTCTCGACGATGGCATACAGTTTGCTATTTTAACTGGCTTACCGGTACTGACGACCAAACGGTGTTCACCAGTATGCCAACACCACACAATTCTCATTACTTTGGCTAAATATATATCAGTACACAATATGGGGTAAGGAGGTAATCGCACATGTTTTTAGATTGGAGTCCCATAAACTCTGATTAAAGAAGCAACCGACTCATGTGATATTCTTCTTTTTCTAATATACTGGCCCAATTGCACTCGAATGTGTTACCGGGTTTCATTGAATGATTTATGCCTTGGAGTGCTGCGGAGTGCTCGGGCATTCGTGTCCATAACAGTCTACTAGTTTTCTGTGATAAATGCCTTGCTGACAACTTCATCATATCTAATAATCACCATCTGATATTTCTGCTCTTGGCAGGGGTCTCATGGTTCCATTTCCTGATCAATAATGTTTGTGTCGGTTCTGTGTGTGACCTAACACCAATTTGCACCAGAAGGCGAATAATTGCTCAGTGATGCTCCGTTCGTACAAAAGCACTCACCGAATGTGTGATTGGTGTGGTTTTGTCGCTGCTTTTGCCTGTGTATGCGCTGGTATCCATTTTTCTGAACACCCGCAGAAATTTATGAAATTCGACAGCATTTTCCTCTGGTTCACTGCACTGCGTCTCAATAGGTCACTCGTTTCTAGGGAGAGATATCACTGGAAATCTAGGGCTTCTTTTTGCGTGTGTTTATCTAAGCCTGCTGACAAACAGAAATGGAGATGATTTTGTCTTTCAGCCGCCAAAAATACCAGCAATCCCCGCTTTCGTCAGCGTTCCATCATACTAGATTCAGACCTTGGCAGAATTATCGGCGGTTTTTTTTTAAATCAAACAATTATTCTGCACCCTCATAGGGGCTAACTTTAATGCTGAATTTCAACCTAGTAGTCGATTTGAAGAATCAGCATCACATTGCCATCCTCTGAAACTGTGGTATCACTGACTCCAAAGTCAGTATGCTGATGTCCAGTCCATGTCTAGAATATTTAATTGTGGCGATTTCTGACCCTTCTGAACGTGCTGCATATGGTCAAGCACTATTCAATTGAGTGCTACAGTATGTGATTTTCAAGTCCCTGTAATCTTAATCGAAAGCTCATTATTGCTCGATAAAACCTGTCCATCCCATGTTTCGACTCAAATCTAACAAATTATTCCTACCAAAAGCAAACACGTAGGACGTCAGTTTCTCGAATTTTTTCCAACACCCTGCAACTTATTATAAACATCTGACTATAAACATTAGAAACTGCAAGTTAATTAAAAGGTTTCAAGTGTATTCCATGTTGTCCTAGCTCTTGTTTTTAGAGTATAATTACCGGCTTTGTTTCCCTCAAATACACAAATCACTATTATGAAAGGTGCCTTAAGCTCTGTTGTTTTGTGTTTTAATCCCGATATACCATATCAGAAATGTACGGCCTACGAACCCTTAAACGGTTATGTCCGGCACAGACGCTCGACATTGTCTAAAGTCGAGGACAACAAGAAATTTGCAGTTCAAATCCTTACTGATACTTACGAATTCCTCCAACACTTACTGAATTCCTTTCGTCTGCGCACTGAAGCTGATGCTATATTCATGCTCACGCCGAAAAACAGGCCCCTAGACTTTTACTTAAAGATCTGCATTCACATAATAAAACAAACATGGGTGCACGAAAACTCTCTTAAGTCGAAACGGGATCGTCAGGACAATCCCGCCGATTTCACGCTCCACAATGTGAATAATTTTATTTCTCTACTTAAGCGTTTTCAACCAGTTGCCAGTGTGCGCTGAAACCGCAGTTAATGTTTCTCTGTATCTCAGAATGCTCAACATTTCACGTGTCCAAATGTGACCCGAATTAATTTGACAGTTAAATTTTTTTATCGGTCCCAATCGACATCGAACAGTTTAAACACCATCCACATGCGTGTGGCCTCATGAAGCATCTTCCAAGATCCGTAATGAAAGCCACAATGGTCACCCCAATCTTTTCCGATTATACGATATCATCATCTGTTCCACTCTAAAAGACGTCATTGGTTGCATTGGTGCCAATCCTGCTTGTGGAGGTCCTCCAAGGCTGTATAAGTGATGTGTATGTCCTATGTAATCCGTTCCATTTTGAGATATTAGGAGGTATTAACATTGGCTATGTAATGCCACGAGCCATATCCAAACAAAGCCTCTAATGCACCACGGTCCATTTTTTGATTTCTCCCTGATTAGGCTCATGCGATGTACGCAACTCCCGGGATGACGCCATCCGCAAGCCACTCACAATGATATTCTCATAGACCGCAAAGCCAGCGTCGGCTATTTTTGCGTCAAAATTTATATGCTCTGTATTATCACCCAAATACGATACCGATTTACAGACGCCGTAGTTACCCACATCTATTGTTAACAACGAAACATCAGTTTGGCACTAACGTACATTGGCTAGTAAGATTTATTTTGAGTAGCTGATTAAACCCCGTATAAATAATAGCCTGAAGGATTGGCTTTTGGCTGCCGTGCCAACGCTCACAAAGAATGAAACTGGTCAGGATGTATGATGGCGTATTTTAAAACAAGAACAAGAATAATGTCTGGCAGTTGTTTCACTGTAAGCAGCAGCAGGTTGAGGTAATTGTAACACGAAAATTTTAAGAATTAAAAGGATAATGTCTAGCTGCTACTAGATGCCTATTACAAACGTATGCTCTTTTCATCAAACAGTGGGATAATTTATTGATGGCCATCTTTCGAATCGTAAGAAGGTTCAATTGAATCATTTGATTCCACGTCCAACCGCCACCCCGGCTACGGTTTACGAAATGACTCTTTCTCTCAGGTTGTCAGTCAATCATCACACCAAAAGTCAAACATTGTCGGGTGAATTACACTGATTTAGTTATTTAAAACTTTACTCTATACTGTGGTACAACAGTAACTATGACTTCATTACCATTTATGATGGATTAAAGGTGGACTTAAATTCATTACTTTAACCATGTATCTGACTGCAATTTCATCGAAAGCATCCTGCGTCTCACCCTATCTCTATCAAGCTCAGTGGAAATCTTCTTTAACAGAAAAATGTTTTGCTCATTTATCTGACTATTCCTGCCCAAATATTCTTCAATGCTGTGAAAGGTGGTTTATTTTAAATAAAAGTAATATATATTTGGACATGAACATTGTGGACTTGACTACCGTGAATTAATTGCCTACTGATATTACTTTTATTTGTAGCATGAAAACTGTTCATATATGTGCAAAAACGCGGCGGTTCAAGGAGGAGTGTGCAGTACGAATGACCGCCTTGAACATATATTACAGGCAACTTCAACTTTCAAACGCCTGTTTACCGACAAAATGGTATTATATCAATTGCAATTGTTAATTGCAATGAGCCTAATTTGAAATTATCCACAGAAATGTGTATGAAAACACAATTTCGTTTGATGCATATTTTGTTAAAATACCAAATGATATGATGCATTAATAAGTATTCATTTAAAAACTGAATTTTTGCCGACATACCCTATTATGTTGCCTGTTAAATCTCGTCGATGTCGGATATTGTCGGGCTTATTAACCTACTCGTCCAATTTTTTAGCTTGCTTCACAAACCCGTTAAAGCAGCTCATATAAATGGGAGTTTGTTAGGCCAGCTAGGATGCTTCTGGGTACGTAAAACGACCGAATACAGGCTAGTTAACCCATTTCAGTATACCGTTTATTAAATCGGAAATAAATGCACTGATACCATAAATGTTCTCAGTTCGCGCCTTTATCATATACATTGAAAGTAGATTTGCTATCGATAAGCGGGGAAGAAACCGTTTTCAAGAAAATCTTAACTGTTTAATAAGTGAGTTTAAAATGTTATAAGTTCCAAACGAATGTGATTTTAGGCGCGCTTTTTCTTTTTGAAAACTTCTAAGCGAAAAAGTCATGGCTGTTAGATGTTGATTTGAATTGGACAGCAGAGGGATTGAGGGAGTGAGGCTAGTTTCAATGGTAAAGTGTTTGGCAAAAAACGAATTTAACAATTCTCATTTGCCAAAATCATAAGTAACGAAATTTTTATTACAGTCAAGTAAAGTTGGAGTGAAAATCAGACACTTAGCCGATGACCGAACATTGAAGATTTGGGCAACATTTTTGAAAGCATTGGCATGACTTAGTGCCCAAAGACTCTTTATGTCTATCTCGCGCGGGCCTAATTTTCAAGGCTAATTCGATCTTTTAAGCTTTCCTTGAGTGAACTGACGAAGAGATTTTAAACGAAACGTTAAGGTGCTTCGTAATTGTTTAAGTCTGTTTTGGAGAAAATGGCAAACACTAGACGAGGTTGTTTTTAAATGTAAACTGTTAAGCGGGATAAAAGTCTGAGTTTGTTCAATAAGGCTCTGCAATAGCTCATGGAACATGTTTGGATTGTTAATTGTTAATATGCTAAGCCAATCTAGAATGCGTTTGAAATTATTAATTTTAAACGTGTTTTGTGTTAGAAAAAGGGGGTTTTTGCTTTTTATCTGAGGCTTTGTAGAAAGAGAGACTAAAAAACAACAGTGAATAAGTGCGAAATCACTTGTGAATGGATAACGATAGAAATTCGTAAAGAGCGGGTGGACATCATTAGTAAAAATTAAATCTAAAATTTTGTCATTTCTAATTACTGAACCGACCAGTTGGGACCGGTTTAAAAAGTTACTAGTATCGACCGATTTATGAGGTTATGGCGGAAAAACATTTGCCTGCCAGTCAACGTGTATTGGATTAAAATCACATACGATTATGTTGACATTAAATGAAGTCCTTACAACTTTTTTCAATAAGTTCACAGAGCTCGCTTTCATTGCCAGAATAACACGGAGGATTATACACAGCCAATTTTCTTTTATTTTAGTGTGCAGAAGGTTGACTGAAACAATGCATACATTTCCAGAAAAGGATGAAATGCTCAGCTTAAAAAGGGCAATGTACAAAGGATGAATTACTATGAAGGAGGCAACGATCGCCACGTTTTTCAGCGTCTTCTTGTCAGTCCCAATCGAAATTATCTGAAGCCGGCGTTGGAAATAAGAGGGTCAGCCCAGGATAAGGTGATGCACAGCACATCTGGATCAAGCTCAAAAGCTACTGTTCTAAGCTCTGTCGTCTTTATTCACGACTGATCTCGAGAAAACTGAGCGTATTCCTGAACTGCATGCTATATGCATTAGTATTTATGAAAAAGGTAGATTTGGTGGCTGAGCAGAAAACTGAAGAAAAGAAGTAAAAGGTGGGAACCAAAATTTCTCTGGTGCGCAATTTGTCGAAATGTTACAGTAAACAGAACTGCGATTTTTATACAACGGTTTTTTGATGAACGACATGAAATGAAAGGCTTATTATTGCATGGGAAACATAGATAGTGGTCAAGAAATGTGATTTGAAGGAGTTTAGCATAAATTGGCAGAAAAAGTACATTTTAAAAAAGAGAAATTGATTTTGAAAAAATGTTAACATAATAATTAAACTTAATTATTTCTAGTTTGTTGACATTTTTTGTTGCGACAAATGCTTACATTAGCGTTCGTATCTGTTGATGATGATGAGGTGTTAGCAAGTTCCTCATCAGTAATATCATTACTGATTTTGATGTCTGGCTTAGTAAATTACTCAGATTTACAGGGTGTTTTCTTAGGTTTACTAAATTTAACAGATTTAGCAGGTGTGGTTTGCTTAGGAGGGGAATGAAGTAGAAGGAACAAAATGCAGGGGTTAAGATTCAAGTGGAATCGCAATTTCTATTGATCTGGAGAAACGTGTGCTTGCATTAGCTTGCAAGGCAACCTCTGAGATACGTTTTGGTATAGTTTTCTTGTTTGCTAATGAGTTTAAAACCCAAAGTTTCATTGGGGTTTAACCTCTACTGATATATAACATTTATTTCTCCAAAAGTGTAGCTGAGTGGTCATGCTTAGAGAAAATAATGTCCACTTGTTCTGCCGAAAAATGTTTGAACAGGAATCAGTGAGATTTTGCTACGAAATAAAAAACGTTTTGATTCGGAGACTTTCAAGTCTCAGGATTAAAGGAAATGAAATGTGTTATCCAGGTGGATTATACTATAAGGGACGTTTTTTTAAAAGAAAGTTGTATTTGCTGTTATGCCAGTTGTATGATTCGGTACCAGGCATGTTTATAAACGGCGGCTGCTTTTCACATTGTTTAGAAGTGAGTGAAGACAACATCCCCTCCAAATACAGCTGAGAATCATGAAAACGAACCATATTGAGACATAAAATATTACAATTTCCTGGGTGTCAAGGTCAAATTTCTTCATGTTAACGGTGGCTTGCTCACCACTGCTATAGCAGACCGCTTATGTCTACCGTTTTGTTGGCCATTACGGTGGGTATGAGATCTTTTTTTAGGTAGCCCCATTTTCGCATTGATTAATTCCGAAAAATATCTTAATCTTCCACTGGCGACTACTTACAATCGTCAGAACTTCATTTCATCTCCATCGACAACATGTTAAATATCATTGATAAAAAATGCAAATTACTTATTACCTGAATTGCTTAAGTATTTCGTTTTCAAAGCTAAAGATAATTATTTTGTTTGCATGGTCGAGCAAATGAACACTTGTCGAATTCCTATTTTGTGCCACTTGTAAAAACCTCCGCCGCCACGATGGAATTCGAACCAACGCCAGCAAGGGGAAGGCTTAAGTACAACTAACGTTCAAGATAACTGAGCTATGAGGCCCCACCGTGACCAAAAATCGGTCAAAATCCGCTACAATTTATTTGAGCCTGGTACTCATCCGGTGGATTCTAGATTGAGTGCTTTAGAAAACATACTTGGTTAGTCAGCTTACTGTAAAGAATTGGTGGATTCCCTGAGTTACAGTACGCTGGGCGGGGAACTTGACCTAATTTGATTAAATTCATGGCTCCTGGTAGGTCGTCGAAACTAAAGTTGGCTAGAACGTTGGCTGTGCTAAAGCATTCACCTTCCTGGCGTGGGTTCCAATCCCACCAAGGCCACCATCTTTTTCACAATTGAGTCAAATGAATATTCAAATCTGCCAAAATCCTCTACTATTTAATTGTGTCTGGTCATCATCTTGTGGATTCTAGATTGATTGCTTAGTAACGCCGGCATAAGCAGTCAGTTTACTCTATCAGAATTTGTGGATTCCATACGTTGCAGTAGGCTGGGTGGGTAATTTGACCCAAGTGTGATTAAGTCACGGCTCCCGATGGGGCCTGGTTTGTCAGATGGTTAGAGCATTGGCTTCACTAAAGCCTTCCCTTGTTGGTGTGGGTTTGAATCCCACCGAGTCCTTCAAACTTTTCAAAGTTAGTTGAAGGAATTATTCCAATCTGCAAAAATCCTCTACAATTTGTGTAATTTATGCGAAAGTTAACTAAATTTGTATTGTTCATAGAAATGTTATATCTTTTTATTTGAATCAGCAAGTTATATTTAGGATGATGGCAGTTAATTAGGGAGCGCAGAATCCATTGCGGAACCAGTCGCTAAACAAACAATCAAACCAAGTCAGTAACGCCTAGTATGCTGATTAACGAATTTCACGGAGAAACGGAACTGGCTTGTAGGCATGCTGTCCGACGGGACGCAGTAAGGCCCATAACATTCGCAAACCCAACCATAAATGTTGCTGGCGCAAAATTATAGTGCTTGTTTACAAATACCTAAAGTATTTTATCTCAACTTGAGGACACATGTGGTACCAGTAACTGGAACTTGGCTGTCTGGCAGTATGCGAGAAAGCGAAATATATATATATCGAAGGGACAAAGTAAACCGACAGTTTTGTGCATTTGAATGAGTGTGAAAGTGCTGCTTGTACGGCTTAGTTTGTCTCCTGCACGGAACAAATATGGTTTCCCATTAGGCATATTCGTATTTCATATTTGATTGAGCTCAAGGTCTATCAGTCACGCTAGACAGACCGAGTCGAGGCGAATTCCGGCACGTGCCCGTGAAATTGTGTTTGTATTTTGGACCGTTGACGAATTTACTCTTTTCGAGATTTTGGTCAAATTGGCATTCACGTACTTTATCTTTTAAGCTTTGAGATTCTAATTGGCACTCTTTTCATCCTCATTAGCTAATACTTGGACAACAGCAGAGCTGACAGAGCAGAACCAGCCTGAGCAGCTTTACGAGATATTCCTATCTACCAGCGGCAGAATCGTTTCGTAACTTTATTCAAACATTTGATCTCAATCAAATATTCGTGTCATACATTTAAAGCTTATCGCTTTTGCGATCTATGATGGGAGTCTTAAAAAGACCTTTCATTAAAAACTCAGAGCTTAAAGCCCCGTCAACATTTGAACATTAGCAACATTGTGACCTTAAGTGATTATCAGTTTCTATTGGTGCAAAGACTGCGTAGCAAATTGAATAAGATGATTAACAAATTCCAATTTGATGACGTTTTATGACGAATTTCGGAACGAGAAAAAATTCCAGATGATTAGGAAGCAAGTAAGTACGTGAAGTTGAAACAGTATTGTCCGGAACAGTCCTAGTGAAGTGTAGACAAAGATCAAATTGTTAAAGAACAGATAATTGGTGGTTCTTATAGGGTCTTCACAAAGCAAACAAGATT
>WEDG01009198.1:0-18119 GCA_017591395.1 Schistocephalus solidus | reverse complement strand
GTGGTATCTCCATGTCACCACAATACGAAGATCCATACCTCACTCTGTAGCACCACCTATTCAGGTAGAACGGGCAAGTATCAATAATAATATACATATTCCTTTAATAATAGTGGTTGATTGTCTTCGACCCTAAATGTTCATTGAAATTTCGGGCTCTGACCCTCAAAAGTCATGTCCGAAGCACCTGACTCCATGTCCTGCACTTAATAATTTTCAGAAATTATTTACCCTGATTATTCTCTGGAGTCCATATACCAGAAACCGCATAGAGAACGCTGGGGACTCCACTGAGGAGCCAAACCCCTCGTTGCTGTGTCACACAGCAGCAGAAACATCGGCGAAACACGTGTCTGGGCTTTTAGCTAGTATCTATGTCGGAAGTACGGTATAACGTCTTTGCCATATAAGATTCATACTACTTGTAGTACTACTTGTTTGTAGAATGGGCATTACGTGGTTATTCCACAGTGGTTGATTGTCTTCGACCCAAATGTTCATTGAAATTTCTGGTCTGACCTAAAAAGACATGTCCGAATCACCTGACTCCATGTCCTGCACTTAATAATTTCAGAAATTATTAACACGATTATTCTCTGGAGTCCATATACCAGAAACCGCATAAGAGAACGCTGTGGGACCACACTGAGGAGCCGAACCCCTCGTTGCTGTGTCACACAGCAGCAGAAACATCGGCGAAACACGTGTCTGGGCTTTTAGCTAGTATCTATGTCGGAAGTACGGTATAACGTCTTTGCCATATAAGATTCATACTACTTGTAGTACTACTTGTTTGTAGAATGGGCATTACGTGGTTATTCCACAGTGGTTGATTGTCTTCGACCCAAATGTTCATTGAAATTTCGGACCTGACCCTAAAAAAAGTCATGTCCGAATCACCTGACTACATGTCCCGCACTTAATAATTTCAGAAATTATTTACCCTGATTATTCTCTGGAGTCCATATACCAGAAACCGTATAGAGAACGCTGGGGACCCACTGAGAGCCGAACCCCTCGTTGCTGTGTCACACAGCAGCAGAAACATCGGCGAAACACGTGTCTGGGCTTTTAGCTAGTATCTATGTCGGAGTACGGTATAACGTCTTTGCCATATAAGATTCATACTACTTGTAGTACTACTTGTTTGTAGAATGGGCATTACGTGGTTATTCCACAGTGGTTGATTGTCTTCGACCCAAATGTTCATTGAAATTTCGGTCTGACCCTAAAAAGTCATGTCCGAATCACCCTGACTCCCATGTCCTGCACCCTTAATAATTTCAGAAATTATTACCCCGATTATTCTCTGGAGTCCATATACCAGAAACCGCATAGAGAGAACGCTGGGGGACCCACTGAGGAGCCGAACCCTCGTTGCTGTGTCACACAGCAGCAGAAACATCGGCGAAACACGTGTCTGGGCTTTTAGCTAGTATCTATGTCGGAAGTACGGTATAACGTCTTTGCCATATAAGATTCATACTACTTGTAGTACTACTTGTTTGTAGAATGGGCATTACGTGGTTATTCCACAGTGGTTGATTGTCTTCGACCCAAATGTTCATTGAAATTTCGGGTCTGACCCTAAAAAGTCATGTCCGAATCACCTGACTCCATGTCCCTGCACTTAATAATTTCAGAAATTATTTACCCGATTATTCTCTGGAGTCCATATACCAGAAACCGCATAGAGAACGCTGGGGACCCACTGAGGAGCCGAACCCCTCGTTGCTGTGTCACACAGCAGCAGAAACATCGGCGAAACACGTGTCTCGGGCTTTTAGCTAGTATCTATGTCGGAAGTACGGTATAACGTCTTTTGCCATATAAGATTCATACTACTTGTAGTACTACTTGTTTGTAGAATGGGCATTACGTGGTTATTCCACGGTGGTTGATTGTCTTCGACCCAAATGTTCATTGAAATTTTCGGGTCTGACCCTAAAAAGTCATGTCCGAATCACCTGACTCCATGTCCTGCACTTAATAATTTCAGAAATTATTTCCCCGATTATTCTCTGGAGTCCATATACCAGAAACCGCATAGAGAACGCTGGGGGGACCCACTGAGGAGCCGAACCCCTCGTTGCTGTGTCACTCAGCAGCAGAAACATCGGAGAAAACACGTGTCTGGGCTTTTAGCTAGTACCTATGTCGGAAGTACAGTATAACGTCTTTGCCATATAAGATTCATACTACTTGTAGTACTACTTGTTTGTAGAATGGGCATTACGTGGTTATTCCACAGTGGTTGATTGTCTTCGACCCAAATGTTCATTGAAATTTCGGATCTGACCCTAAAAAGTCATGTCCGAATCACCTGACTCCATGTCCTGCACTTAATAATTTCAGAAATTATTTCCCCGATTATTCTCTGGAGTCCATATACCAGAAACCGCATAGAGAACGCTGGGGGACCCACTGAGGAGCCGAACCCCTCGTTGCTGTGTCACGCAGCAGCAGAAACATCGGCGAAACACGTGTCTGGGCTTTTAGCTAGTACCTATGTCGGAAAGTACGGTATAACTGTCTTTGCCATATAAGATTCATACTACTTGTAGTACTACTTGTTTGTAGAATGGGCATTACGTGGTTATTCCACAGTGGTTGATTGTCTTCGACCCAAATGTTCATTGAAATTTCGGATCTGACCCTAAAAAGTCATGTCCGAATCACCTGACTCCATGTCCTGCACTTAATAATTTCAGAAATTATTTCCCCGATTATTCTCTGGAGTCCATATACCAGAAACCGCATAGAGAACGCTGGGGGACCCACTGAGGAGCCGAACCCCTCGTTGCTGTGTCACGCAGCAGCAGAAACATCGGCGAAACACGTGTCTGGGCTTTTAGCTAGTACCTATGTCGGAAGTACGGTATAATGTCTTTGCCATATAAGATTCATACTACTTGTAGTACTACTTGTTTTGTAGAATGGGCATTACGTGGTTATTCCACAGTGGTTGATTGTCTTCGACCCAAATGTTCATTGAAATCTCGGGTCTGACCCTAAAAATGTCATGTCCGAATCACTGACTCCATGTCCCTGCACTTAATAATTTCAGAAATTATTTCCACCCGATTATTCTCTGGAGTCCATATACCAGAAACCGCATAGAGAACGCTGGGGACCCACTGAGGAGCCCAACCCCTCGTTGCTGTGTCACGCAGCAGCAGAAACATCGGTGAAACACGTGTCTGGGCTTTAAGCTAGTACCAATGTCGGAAGTACGGTATAATATATGTGCCATATAAGATTCATTCAACTGGTAGAACTACTTGTTTGCAGATTGGGCATTACGCGGTTATTTTACAGTTTTTGATTAACTATGACCTAAATGCTCATTGAAATCTCGCGTTTTACCATAAAAACGCATGTCCGAATCACCTGACTGCATGTTCTGCACTTAATATTTTCAGAAATTATTTCCCCGATTTTTCTCAGGAGTCCTTATGCCCGAAACCGCATAGAGAACCCTTGGGGACCCACTGAGGAGCTGAACCCCTTATTGCTGTGTCACGCAGCAGCAGAAACATCGGCGAAACCCGTGTCTGGGCTTGAAGCTTGTACCAATGTCGGAATTACTGTATAATACATGTGCCATATAAGATTCATTCAACTTGTAGAACTACTTGTTTGCAGATTGGGCATTACGCGGTTATTCCACAGTTTTTGATTAACGATGACCTAAATGTTCATTGAAATCTCGCGTTTTACCATAAAAACGCATATCCGAATCACCTGACTCCATGTCCCTGCACTTAATAATTTCCGAAATTATTTCCCCGATTTTTCTTAGGAGTCCTTATGCCAGAAACCGCATAGAGATCCCTTGGGGACCCACTGAGAAGCCGAACCCCTCATTGCTGTGTCACGCAGCAGCAGAAACATCGGCGGAACCCGTGTCTGGGCTTTAAGCTAGTACCAATGTCGGAAGAACGGTATAATATATGTGCCATATAAGATTCATACTACTTGTAGTACTACTTGTTTGTAGAATGGGCATTACGTGGTTATTCCACAGTGGTTGATTGTCTTCGACCCAAATTTTCATTGAAATCTCGGATCTGACCCTGAAAGGTCATGTCCGAATAACCTGACTCCATGTCCCGCACTTAATAATTTCAGAAATTATTTCCCCGATTATTCTCTGGAGTCCATATACCAGAAACCGCATAGAGAACGCTGGGGACCCACTGAGGAGCCGAACCCCTCGTTGCTGTGTCACGCAGCAGCAGAAACATCGGCGAAACACGTAGTCTGGGCTTTTAGCTAGTACCTATGTCGGAAGTACGGTATAACGTCTTTGCCATATAAGATTCATACTACTTGTAGTACTACTTGTTTGTAGAATGGGCATTACGTGGTTATTCCACAGTGGTTGATTGTCTTCGACCCAAATGTTCATTGAAATTTCGGATCTGACCCTAAAAAGTCATGTCCGAATAACCTGACTACATGTCCTGCACTTAATAATTTCAGAAATTATTTACCCGATTATTCTCTGGAGTCCATATACCAAAAACCGCATAGAGAACGCTGGGGGACCCACTGAGGAGCCGAACCCCTCGTTGCTGTGGTCACGCAGCAGCAGAAACATCGGCGAAAACACGTGTCTGGGCTTTAGCTAGTATCTATGTCGGAAGTACGGTAAAATATATGTGCCATATCAGATTCATACTACTTGTAGTACTACTTGTTTGTAGAATGGGGCATTACGTGGTTATTCCACAGTGGTTGATTGTCTTTCGACCCAAATGTTCATTGAAATCTCGGATCTGACCCTAAAAAGTCATGTCCGAATAACCTGACTCCATGTTCTGCACTTAATAATTTCAGAAATTATTTCCCCGTTTATTCTCTGGAGTCCATATACCCAGAAACCGCATAGAGAACTCTCGGGGACCCACTGAGGAGCCGAACCCCTCGTTGCTGTGTCACGCAGCAGCAGAAACATCGGCGAAACACGTGTCTGGGCTTTTAGCTAGTATCTATGTCGGAAGTACGGTATAACGTCTTTTGCCATATAAGATTCATACTACTTGTAGTACTACTTGTTTGTAGAATGGGCATTACGTGGTTATTCGACAGTGGTTGATTGTCTTCGACCCAAATGTTCATTGAAATCTCGGATCTGACCCTAAAAGTCATGTCCGAATCACCTGACTCCATGTCCTGCACTTAAATAATTTCAGAAATTATTTCCCCGATTTATTCTGTGGAGTCCATATACCATAATCCGCATAGAGAACGCTGGGGGACCCACTGAGGAGCCGAACCCCTCGTTGCTGTGTCACGCAGCAGCAGAAACATCGGTGAAACACGTATCTGGGCATTAAGCTAGTACCTATGTCGGAAATACGGTAAAATGTCTTTGCGATATAAGATTTATTCTACTTGATGTACTACATAATTGTAGAATGGGCATTACGTGGTTATTTCACAGTGGTTGATTATCATGACCCAAACAATCATTGAAATTTTGGGTCTGACTCTACAAGGTCATGTCCGAATCACCTGACTCCATGTCCTGCACTAAATAATTTCAATAATTATTTCCTTGATTATTATCTGGAGTCCATATAACAGAAACCGCATAGAGAACGCTGGAGGACCCACTAAGGAGCCGAACCCCTCGTTGCTGTGTCACGCAGCAGCAGAAACATCGGTGAAACACGTATCTGGTATTTAAGCTAGTACCTATGTCGGAAATACGGTAAAATGTCTTTGCCATATAAGATTTATTCTACTTGTAGTACTCACATGTTTGTAGAATGGGCATTACGTGATTTTTTCACAGTAGTTTATTGTCTTCGACCCAAATAATCATTGAAATCTTGGGTCTGACCCTACAATGTCATGCTTGAATCACCTGACACCATGTCCTGCACTAAATAATTTCAGAAATTAATTCCCCGATTATTATCTGGAGTCCATATATTAGAAACCCCAAAGAGAACGCTGGAGGACCCACTGAGGAGACGAACCACTCGTTGCTGTGTCACGCAGCGGCAGAAACATCGGCGAAACACGTATCTGGGCTTTAAGCTAGTACCTATGTAGGAAGTAAAGTATAATGTATGTGCCATATAAGATTCATACTTCTTGTAGGAGTAATTGTTTTTTGAATGGGAATAACGTGGTTATTCCACAGTGGTTGATTGACTTCCACCAAAATGTTCGTTGAAATCTCGGGTCTGACCCTGCAAAGTCATGTTCAATCACCTGACTACATGCCCTGCACTTCAATTCAAAAATTATTTCCCCGATTATTCTGTGGAGTCCATATATCAGAAATTGCATAGAAAACGCTGAAGGACACACTAAGGAGCCGAACCCCTCGTTGCTGTGTCACGCAGCAGCAGAAACATCGGCGAAACAGGTGTCTGGGCTTTAAGGTAGTACCCTATGTCAAAAGTACAGAATAATGTCTTGGCCTTATAAGATTCATTCTATTTGTAGGAGTACTTGTTTGTAGAATGGCCATTACGTGGTTATTCCACAGTGGTTGATTGTCTTCGACACAAGTAGTCATTGTAATCTCGGGTCTGACAATTCAAGGTCATGTCCAAATCACCTGACTCCATGTCCTGCACTTATTTCTTTCAGAAATAATTTCCCCGATTATTCTCCGGAGTCCATATACCAGAAACTGCATAGAGAACGCTGGGGCACCCACTGAGGAGCCGAACCCCTCGTTGCTAAGTCACGCAGCAGCAGAAACAACGACTAAACAGGTTTCTGGGCTTTTAGCTAGAACCTATGTCGCAAGTAAAGTATAATGTATGTGCCATAGAAGATTGATACTTATTGTAGGAGTACTTGTTCGTAGAATGTGCATTACGTGGTTATTCCACAGTGGTTGATTGTCTTCGACCCAAATGTTCATTGCAATTTCGGGTCTGACCCTAAAAAGTCATGTCCGAATCACCTGACTCCATGTCCTGCACATAATAATTTCAGAAATTATTTACCCGATTATTCTCTGGAGTCCATATACCAGAAACCGCATAGAAAACGCTGAAGGACACACTGAGGAGCCGAACCCCTCATTGCTGTGTTACGCAGCAGCAGAAACATCGGTGAAACACGTGTCTGGGCTTTAAAGTAGTACCTATGTCGGAAGAACGGTATAATATATGTGCCATATAAGATTCATACTACTTGTAGTACTACTTGTTTGTAGGATGGGCATTACGTGGTTATTCCACAGGGGTTGATTGTCTTCGATCTAAATGTACATTAATATCTCGGGTCTAACCCTAAAAGTCATGTCCGAATCACCTGACTACATTTTCTGCACTAAATAATTTCAGAAGTTATTTCCCCGTTTATTCTGTGGAGTAAATATACCTAAAACCGCATAGAGAACCCTTGGATACCAACCTGAGGAGCCGAACCCCTCGTTGCTGTGTCACGCAGCAGCAGAAACATCGGCGAAACACGTGTCTGGGCTTTAAGCTAGTACCAATGTCGGAAGTACGGTATAATATAGGTGCCATATAAGATGCATACTACTTGTAGTAATACTTGTTTGTAGGATGGGCATTACGTGGTAATTCCTTAGCGGTTGATTGTCTTTCGACCCAAAATGTTTCATTGAAAATCTCGGATCTGACCCATAAATAGTCATGTCTGAATCACCTGACTACATGTCCTGCACTAAATAATTTCAGAAGTTATTTCCCCGTTCATTCTGTGGAGTAAATATACCTAAAGCCGCATAGAGAACCCTTGGATACCAACCTGAGGAGCCGAACCCCTCGATGCTGTGTCACGCAGCAGCAGAAACATCGGCGAAACACGTGTCTGGGCTTTAAGCTAGTACCAATGTCGGAAGTACGGTATAATATAGGTGCCATATAAGATGCATACTACTTGTAGTAATACGTGTTTGTAGATTGTGCATTACGTGGTTATTTCTAGTGGTTGATTGTCTACGAACAAAATGTTTATTGAAATCTCGGTTCTGACCCATAAAAAGTCATGTCCGAATAACCTGACTCCATGTCCTGCACTTAATAATTTCGGAAATTATTTCCCCGATTTATTCTGTGGAGTCCATATACCAGAAACCGCATAGAGAACGCTAAGGGACCCACTGAGGAGCCGAACCATTCGTTTCTGTGTCACGCAGCAGCAGGAACATCGGTGAAAGACGTATCTGGGCTTTTAGGTACTACCTATGTCTGAAGTACGGTATAATTTATTTGCCATATAAGATTCAACTACTTGTAGTACTACTTGTTTGTAGAATGGGCATTACATGGTTAATCCACAGTAGTTGATTGTCTTCGACCCTAATGTTCATTGAAATCTCGGATCTGACCCTTAAATGTCATGTCCGAATCACCTGACTAAATGTCCGCAATTAATTATTTCAGAAATTATTTCCCCGATTATTCTGTGGAGTCCATATACCAGAAACCGCATAGAGAACGCTGTGGGACCCACTAAGTAGCCGAACCACTCGTTGCTGTTTCACGCAGCAGCAAAAACATCGGCGAAACACGTGTCTGGGGCTTTTAAAGCTAGTACCTATGTCGGAAGAACGGTATAATATATGTGCCATATAAGATTCATACTACTTGAAGTACTTCTTGTTTGTAGAATGGGCATTACGTGGTTATTCCACAGTGATTGATTGTCTTCGACCCAAATGTTCATTAAAATCTCGGATCTGATCCTAAAAGTCATGTCCGAATAACCTGACTACATGTTCTGCACTTAATAATTTCCAAAAATTATTTCCCCGTTTTTTCTGTGGCGTCCTTATACCAGAAAACTTATAGAGAAATCTCGAGGACCCGCTGAGGAGCCGAACCCCTCGTTGCTGTGTCACGCAGCAGCAGAAACATCGGCGAAACACGTGTCTGGGCTTTAAGCTAGTACCTATGTCGGAAGTACGGTATAATGTTTGCCATATAAGATTCATACTACTTGTAGTACTGCTTGTTTGTAGAATGGGCATTACGTGGTTATTCCACAGTGGTTGATTGTCTTCGACCTAAATGTGCATTGAAATCTCGGGTCTGACCATAAAAGTCATGTCGAATCACCTGACTCCATGTCCTGCACTTAATAATTTCAGAAATTATTTCCCCGATTATTCTGTGGAGTCATATACCAGTAACCCCATAGAGAACGCTGGGGGACCCACTGAGGAGCCGAACCACTCGTTGCCGTGTCACGCAGCAGCAGAAACATCGGCAAAACACGTGTCTGGGCTTTTAAGCTATTACCAATGTCGGAAGAACGGTATAATGTCTTTGCCATATAAGATTCATACTATTTGTAGTACTACTTGTTTTCAGAATGGGCATTACGTGGTTATTCGACAGTGGTTGATTGTCTTCGACCCAAATGTTCATTGAAATCTCGGATCTGACCATAAAAGTCATGTCCGAATAACCTGACTCCATGTCCTGCACTTAATAATTTCAAAATTATTTCCCTGTTTATTCTTTGGAGTCCATATACCCGAAACAGCATAGAGAACGCTCGAAGGACCCACTGAGGAGCCGAACCCTTCGTTGCTGTGTCACGCAGCAGCGAAACATCGGCGAAACACGTGTCTGGGCTTTAAGCTGGTACCTATGTCGGAAGTACGGTATAATATACGCCATATAAGATTCATACTACTTGTGTACTACTTGTTTGCAGAATGGGCATTACGTGGTTATTCGACAGTGGTTGTTTGTCTTCGACCCAAAATGTTCATTGAAATCTCGGATCTGACCTAAAAGTCATGTCCGAATAACCTGACTACATGTCCTGCACTTAATAATTTCAGAAATTATTTCCCCGATTATTCTGTGGAGTCCACACCGAAACCGCATAGAGAACGCTGGGGGACCCACTGAGGAGCCGAACCCCTCGTTGCTGTGTCACGCAGCAGCAGAAACATCGGCGAAACACGTGTCTGGGCTTTAAGCTAGTACCTATGTCGGAAGTACGGTATAATGCTTTTGCCATATAAGATTCATACTACTTGTAGTACTACTTTGTTTGTAGAATGGGCATTACGTGGTTATTTCACAGTGGTTGATTGTCTTCGACCTAAAATGTTCATTGAAATCTTGGTCTGACCATAAAAAGTCATATCCAAATAACCTGACTACATGTCCCGCACTTAATAATTTCAAAATTATTTCCCCGATTATTCTGTGGAGTCCATATACCAGAAACCGCATAGAGAACGCTGGGGGACCCACTGAGGAGCCGAACCCCTCGTTGGTGTGTCACGCAGCAGCAGAAACATCGGCAAAACACGTGTCTGGGCTTTTAAGCTAGTACCTTATGTCGGGAGTACGGTATAATGTCTTTGCCATATAAGATTCATACTACTTGTAGTACTACTTGTTTGTGAATGGGCATTACGTGGTTATTCCACAGAAGGTGATTTGTCTACGACCTAAAATGTTCATTGAAAATCTCGGTCCGACCATAAAAGAGTCATGTCTGAATCACCCTGACTACATGTCCTGCAAATAATAATTTCAGAAATTATTTCCCGATTATTCTCTGGAGTCCATATACCAGAAACCGCATAGAGAACGCTGGGGGACCCACTGAGGAGCCGAAACCCCTCGTTGCTGTGTCACGCAGCAGCAGAAACATCGAGCTAAAAAACACGTGTCTGGGCTTTTAGCTAGTACCTTTGTCGGAAGTACGGTATAATGTCTTTGCCATATAAGATTCATATTACTTGAAGTACTACTTGTTTGTAGAATGGGCATTACGTGGTTATTCCACAGTGGTTGATTGTCTTCGACCCAAATGTTCATTGAAATCTCGGGTCTGACCCTAAAAAGTCATGTCCGAATAACCTGACTACATGTCCTGCACTTAAATAATTTCAGAAATTATTTCCCCGATTATTCTCTGGAGTCCATATACCCGAAACCGCATAGAGAACTTTCGAGGACCCACTGAGGAGCCGAACCCCTCGTTGCTGTGTGACGCAGCAGCAGAAGCATTGGCGAAACACGTGTCTGGGCTTTAAGCTAGTACCTATGTCGGAAGTACGGTAAATTATATGTGCCATATCAGATTCATATTAATTGATGTACTACTTGTTTGTAGAAGGGGCATTACGTTGTTATTCGACAGTGGTTGATTCTCTTCGACCCAAATGTTCATTGAAATCTCGGATCTGACCCTAAAGTCATGTCCGAATAGCCTGACTACATGATCTGCACTAAATAAGTTCAGAAATTATTTCCCCGTTTATTCTGTGGAGTCCTTTTACCCGAAACCTTATAGAGAACTCTCGAGGACCCACTGTGGAGCCGAACCCCTCGTTGCTGTGTCACGCAGCAGCGGAAACATCGTTGAAACACGTGTCTTGGCTTTAAGCTAGTACCTATGTCGAAAGTACGGTATAATATAAGTGCCATATAAGATTTATACTACTTGTAGTACTTCTTGTTTTTCAATGTGCATTACGTGGTTATTTCTTAGTGGTAGATTGTCTTCGACCTAAATGTTCATTGAAATCTCGGGTCGGACCATTAAAAGTCATATCCAAATAACCTGACTACATGTCCTGCACTTAATATATTCAAAAATTATTTCCCCGATTATTCTGTGGAGTCCATATACCAGAAACCGCATAGAGAACGCCGGGGGAACCACTGAGGAGCCGAACCCCTCGTTGGTGTGTCACGCAGCAGCAGAAATATAAGCAAAACACGTGTCTGGGCTTTAAGCTTGTACCAATGTAGGAAGTACGGTATAATATATGTGCCATATACGATTCATCCTTCTTGTAGTACTACTTGTTTTTAGATTGGGCATTACGTGATTATTCCACTAAAGGTGATTTTCTACGACCTTAGTGTTCATTAAAATCTCGTGTCCAACAATAAAAGACAAGTCTGATTCACCTGACTACATGTCATGAAATTGATAATTTCAGAAATTATTTCCCCGATTTTCCTCTGGAGTCCTTATGCCCGAAACCGCATAGAGAACGCTGGGGGACCCACTAAGGAGCAGAAACCCTCGTTGCTGTGTCACGCAGCAGCAGAAACATCGGCAAAACACGTGTCTCGGCTTTAAGCTAGTACCAATGTAGAAAGTACGGTATAATATATGTGCCATATACGATTCATACTACTTGTAGTACTACTTGTTTATAGAATGGGCATTACGTGGTTATTCCACAGTGGTTAATTGTCTTCGACCCAAATGTTCATTGAAATCTCGGATCCGACCCTACAAAGTCATGTCCGAAAAACCTGACTTTATGTTCTGCACCTAATAATTTCAGAAATTATTTCCCCGTTTATTCTGTGGAGTCCTTATACCTGAAAACCTATAGAGCACCCTTGAGGACCCACTGACGAGCCGAACCCCTTGTTGCTGTGCCACGCAGCAGCGAAAACATCGGTGAAACACGTGTCTGGGCTTTAACCTAGTACCTATGTTGGATGAACGGTATAATGTATTTGGCATATAAGATTCATACTTCTTGTAGTACTACTTGTTTGTAGAATGGGCATTACGTGGTTATTCCACAGTGGTTAATTGACTTCGACCCAAATGTTCATTGAAATCTCGGATCTGACCCTTTAATGTCATGTCTGAATAACCTGACTACATGTTCCGCACTTAATAATATCAAAAATTATTTCCCCGATTATTCTGTGGAGTCAATATACCAGAAAACGCATAGAGAACGCTGGGGGAACCACTGAGGAGCCGAAAACCTCGTTGCTGTGTCACGCAGCAGCAGAAACATCGGCGAAAATGGTGTCTGGGCTTAAAGCTAGTACCTATGTCGGAAGTACGGTAAAGTATATGTGCCATATAAGATTCATACTACTTGTAGTACTACTTGTTTGTAGAATGGGAATAACGTGGTTATTCCACAGTGGTTGATTGTATCGACATAAATGTATATTGAAATCTCGGATCTGACCCTTAAATGTCAAGTCTGAATCACCTGACTACATGTCCCGCACTTAATAATTTCAGAAATTATTTCCTCGATTATTCTGTGAGCTCGTAGCACAGTGGGTAGAGCGTTGGACTTCTGCCCAACAAGGTCGCAAGTTCGAGGTTTGGGCGCGGCAGCGCCTGGGTTTGGGTATGGCTGGCTGATGACGGCTAATAAGCCAGAAATGGCCATTCCAGTCTCCCTTGTCTTTGTCGGTCAAGTTATTCTGCCTATATACATAGCTGCCTTACGGCTGCTGGCGGGGCTTGAGAGTTAGCCCCAAGGCACAACGGGACGAGTAAGTCCGGTAACCGATCGGTGAGCGCCCCATTACCAATGTCAATATTCCCGATCGAAACCGGCAAGACAACGAGCTCGTAGCACAGGGGGTAGAGCGTTGGACTTCTGCCCAACAAGGTCGCGAGTTCGAGGCTCGGGCGCGGCAGCGCCTGGGTTTGGGTATGGCTGGCTGATGACGGCTAATAAGCCAGAAATGGCCATTCCAGTCTCCCTTGTCTTTGTCGGTCAAGTTATTCTGCCTATATACTTAGCTGCATTACGGCTGCTGGCCGGGCTTGAGAGTTAGCCCCAAGGCATAACGGGACGAGTGAGTCGAGTAACCAATCGGTGAGCGCCCCATTACCAATGTCAATATTCCCGATCGAAACCGGCAAGACAACGAGCTCGTTGCGCAGTGGGTAGAGCGTTGGACTTCTGCCCAACAAGGTCGCGAGTTCGAGGCTCGGGCGCGGCAGCGCCTGGGTTTGGGTATGGCTGGCTGATGACGGCTAATAAGCCAGAAATGGCCATTCCAGTCTCCCTTGTCTTTGTCGGTCAAGTTATTCTGCCTTTATACATAGCTGCCTTACGGCTGCTGGCGGGGCTTGAGAGTGAGCCCCAAGGCACAACGGGACGAGTGAGTCCTGTAACCGATCGGTGAGCGCCCATAACCAATTTCAATATTCCCGATCGAAACCGGCAAGACAACGAGCTCGTGGCGCAGTGGGTAGAGCGTTGGACTTCTGCCCAACAAGGTCGCGAGTTCGAGGCTCGGGCGCGGCAGCGCCTGGGTTTGGGTATGGCTGGCTGATGACGGCTAATAAGCCAGAAATGGCCATTCCAGTCTCCCTTGTCTTTGTCGGTCAAGTTATTCTGCCTATATACATAGCTGCCTTACGGCTGCTGGCGGGGCTTGAGAGTTAGCCCCAAGGCACAACGGGACGAGTGAGTCCTGTAACCGATCGGTGAGCGCCCCATTACCAATGTCAATATTCCCGATCGAAACCGGCAAGACAACGAGCTCGTGGCGCAGTGGGTAGAGCGTTGGACTTCTGCCCAACAAGGTCGCGAGTTCGAGGCTCGGGCGTGGCAGCTCCTGGGTTTGGGTATGGCTGGCTGATGACGGCTAATAAGCCAGAAATGGCCATTCCAGTCTCCCTTGTCTTTGTCGGTCAAGTTATTCTGCCTATATACATAGCTGCCTTACGGCTGCTGGCGGGGCTTGAGAGTTAGCCCCAAGGCACAACGGGACGAGTGAGTCCTGTAACCGATCGGTGAGCGCCCCATTACCAATGTCAATATTCCCGATCGAAACCGGCAAGACAACGAGCTCGTGGCGCAGTGGGTAGAGCGTTGGACTTCTGCCCAACAAGGTCGCGAGTTCGAGGCTCGGGCGCGGCAGCGCCTGGGTTTGGGTATGGCTGGCTGATGACGGCTAATAAGCCAGAAATGGCCATTCCAGTCTCCCTTGTCTTTGTCGGTCAAGTTATTCTGCCTATATCCTTAGCTGCCTTACGGCTGCTGGCGGGGCTTGAGAGTTAGCCCCAAGGCACAACGGGACGAGTGAGTCCTGTAACCGATCGGTGAGCGCCCATTACCAATGTCAATATTCCCGATCGAAACCGGCAAGACAACGAGCTCGTGGCGCAGTGGGTAGAGCGTTGGACTTCTGCCCAACAAGGTCGCGAGTTCGAGGCTCGGGCGCGGCAGCGCCTGGGTTTGGGTATGGCTGGCTGATGACGGCTAATAAGCCAGAAATGGCCATTCCAGTCTCCCTTGTCTTTGTCGGTCATGTTATTCTGCCCTATATCCTTAGCTGCCTTACGGCTGCTGGCGGGGCTTGAGAGTTAGCCCCAAGGGCACAACGGGACGAGTGAGTCCTGTAACCGATCGGTGAGCGCCCAACTACCATTGTTAATATTCCCGATCGAAACCGGCAAGACAACGAGCTCGTGGCGCAGTGGGTAGAGCGTTGGACTTCTGCCCAACAAGGTCGCGAGTTCGAGGCTCGGGCGCCGCAGCTCCTGGGTTTGGGTATGACTGGCTGATGACGGCTAATAAGCCAGAAATGGCCATTCCAGTCTCCCTTGTCTTTGTCGGTCAAGTTATTCTGCCTATATACCATAGCTGCCTTACGGCTGCTGGCGGGGCTTGAGAGTTAGCCCCAAGGCACACAACGGGACGAGTGAGTCCTGTAACCGATCGGTGAGCGCCCAACTACCATTGTTAAATATTCCCGATCGAAACCGGCAAGACAACGAGCTCGTGGCGCAGTGGGTAGAGCGTTGGACTTCTGCCCAACAAGGTCGCGAGTTCGAGGCTCGGGCGCGGCAGCGCCTGGGTTTGGGTATGGCTGGCTGATGACGGCTAATAAGCCAGAAATGGCCATTCCAGTCTCCCTTGTCTTTTGTCGGTCAAGTTATTCTGCCTATATACCTTAGCTGCCTTACGGCTGCTGGCGGGGCTTGAGAGTTAGCCCCAAGGCACAACGGGACGAGTGAGTCCTGTAACCGATCGGTGAGCGCCCAACTATCATTGTTAATATTCCCGATCGAAACCGGCAAGACAACGAGCTCGTGGCGCAGTGGGTAGAGCGTTGGACTTCTGCCCAACAAGGTCGCGAGTTCGAGGCTCGGGCGCGGCAGCGCCTGGGTTTGGGTATGGCTGGCTGATGACGGCTAATAAGCCAGAAATGGCCATTCCAGTCTCCCTTGTCTTTGTCGGTCAAAGTTATTCTGCCTATATGCCTTAGCTGCCTTACGGCTGCTGGCGGGGGCTTGAGAGTTAGCCCCAAGGCACAACGGGACGAGTGAGTCCTGTAACCGATCGGTGAGCGCCCAACTACCATTGTTTAATATTCCCGATCGAAACCGGCAAGACAACGAGCTCGTGGCGCAGTGGGTAGAGCGTTGGACGTCTGCCCAACAAGGTCGCGAGTTCGAGGCTCGGGCGCCGCAGCGCCTGGGTTGGTATGACTGGCTGATGACGGCTAATAAGCCAGAAATGGCCATTCCAGTCTCCCTTGTCTTTGTCGGTCAAGTTATTCTGCCTATATCCCTTAGCTGCCTTACGGCTGCTGGCGGGGCTTGAGAGTTAGCCCCAAGGCACAACGGGACGAGTGAGTCCTGTAACCGATCGGTGAGCGCCCAACTACCAATGTCAATATTCCCGATCGAAACCGGCAAGACAACGAGCTCGTGGCGCAGTGGGTAGAGCGTTGGACTTCTGCCCAACAAGGTCGCGAGTTCGAGCTCGGGCGCCGCAGCGCCTGGGTTTGGGTATGACTGGCTGATGACGGCTAATAAGCCAGAAATGGCCATTCCAGTCTCCCTTGTCTTTGTCGGTCATGTTATTCTGCCCATATCCTTAGCTGACTTACGGCTGCTGGCGGGGCTTGAGAGTTAGCCCCAAGGCACAACGGGACGAGTGAGTCCTGTAACCGATCGGTGAGCGCCCAACTACCATTGTTAATATTCCCGATCGAAACTGGCAAGACAACGAGCTCGTGGCGCAGTGGGTAGAGCGTTGGACGTCTGCCCAACAAGGTCGCGAGTTCGAGGCTCGGGCGTCGCAGCGCCTTGTGTTGGGTATGACTGGCTGATGACGGCTAATAAGCCAGAAATGGCCATTCCAGTCTCCCTTGTCTTTGTCGGTCATGTTATTCTGCCTATATCCTTAGCTGCCTTACGGCTGCTGGCGGGGCTTGAGAGTTAGCCCTAAGGCACAACCGGGACGAGTGAGTCCTGTAACCGATCGGTGAGCGCCCAACTACCATTGTAATATTCCCGATCGAAACCGGCAAGACAACGAGCTCGTGGCGCAGTGGGTAGAGCGTTGGACTTCTGCCCAACAAGGTCGCGAGTTCGAGGCTCGGGCGTCGCAGCGCCTGGGTTTGGGTATGACTGGCTGATGACGGCTAATAAGCCAGAAATGGCCATTCCAGTCTCCCTTGTCTTTGTCGGTCAAGTTATTCTGCCTATATACCATAGCTGCCTTACGGCTGCTGGCGGGTTCTTGAGAGTTAGCCCCAAGGCACAACGGGACGAGTGAGTCCTGGTAACCGATCGGTGAGCGCCCAACTACCATTGCAAATATTCCCGATCGAAACCGGCAAGACAACGAGCTCGTGGCGCAGTGGGTAGAGCGTTGGACGTCTGCCCAACAAGGTCGCGAGTTCGAGGCTCGGGCGTCGCAGCGCCTGGGTGTTGGGTATGACTGGCTGATGACGGCTAATAAGCCAGAAATGGCCATTCCAGTCTCCCTTGTCTTTGTCGGTCATGTTATTCTGCCTATATCCTTAGCTGCCTTACGGCTGCTTGCGGGGCTTGAGAGTCCAGCCCCAAGGCACAACGGGACGAGTGAGTCCTGTAACCGATCGGTGAGCGCCCAACTACCATTGTCAATATTCCCGATCGAAACCGGCAAGACAACGAGCTCGTGGCGCAGTGGGTAGAGCGTTGGACGTCTGCCCAACAAGGTCGCGAGTTCGAGGCTCGGGCGCCGCAGCGCCTGGGGTTTGGGTATGGCTGGCTGATGACGGCTAATAAGCCAGAAATGGCCATTCCAGTCTCCCTTGTCTTTGTCGGTCATGTTATTCTGCCTTTATCCTTAGCTGCCTTACGGCTACTGCCGGGGCTTGAGAGTAAGCCCCAAGGCACAACGGGACGAGTGAGTCCTGTAACCGATCGGTGAGCGCCCAACTACCCTTGTTAATATTCCCGATCGAAACTGGCAAGACAACGAGCTCGTGGAGCAGTGGGTAGAGCGTTGGACGTCTGCTCAACAACGTCGCGAGTTCAAGGCTCGGGCGTAACAGCGCCTTGTGTTGGGTATGACTGGCTGATGAAGGCTAATAAGCCAGAAATGGCCATTCCAGTCTCCCTTGTCTTTGTCG
>WEDG01009196.1:0-90000 GCA_017591395.1 Schistocephalus solidus | reverse complement strand
CATTCTCCCTTGTCTTTGTCAGTAATATCATTCTTCCTATATCCCTAGCCGCTCTGCGGCTGCTGGCGGGGCTGTAGAGTGAACCCCAAGGCACAGTGGGACGAGTGAGTCCTGAAGCCGATCCCGATCGATACCAGCAAGACAACGAGCTCGTGGCGCAGCAGGTAGAGGGTTGGACTTCTAACAAACAGGTCGTGAGTTTGAGCCATGCCAGTCTACCTTGCCTTAGTCGATCATGTTATCCTACCTATGCCATTAGCCGCCTTGGGGCTGCTGGCGAAGCTGTAGAGTGAGCCCCAATGCACAGTGGGACGAGTGAGTTCTGTAACCGATCGGTGAGCGCCTACTTGCCATAAATAGAAGAGGTGCCCATTCGGCATCAGTGAACGCTGTCGTAGCCGACGGCGTCCTTCACAATGTCGGTCAATACCTTGATGTTGAGCGTGTCCGCTGTCGACAACCAGACTGGTTGCTCTCCGAATTTGATGATCATCCAAACCACTAACCGTAAACAGCTGTTAAGGGTCGCAGTTAGCGCTGTGCGCTGTCATGCAACGTTTTTTCGATACATGCTCATCTGGTCCGCCTTCATAGATTTATTTAAATACATAACCTAACAAATAAGGGCTACCGCGCACAGGGAGTGAACCGTTGATTCTGCTACATGTACACCAAAATAAACGCCATTTTACCGCGCATCTACTGCGAATGTCTTCACTTTTCACCATATCCCCAATCCCTAAAATTGGTCATCTACGTGATATACATTATAAGCAAAACCTCTCGGATGCTGTCAAATTGAAACGGAAAGTTTAGCCGAATTTACGTGGAAACCAATCATTCTTTGACAAATAAGTCGAATTCTTTCAACCCCCAATATCCTCACTAGATAGCGTGCTTGGAACATAGGTGAAATAAACCTTCAGTCTGGGCTTTCATTGCGAACTACAAGGCACACGGACCTTTCGAGTACGTGGGTGAAGTCACATATTTGTAGAGTTAACAAATCAGCAAACCATTCCTGTGAAAATGGGCAAAATGGCAAAGGATCAACAGTCTAGTTCGCTGAAAACTGACTCGCATTTGTGGAAGGCACCCCAGCGTACAATAAGCGATGTAGCTTATTGATATTGTACTTAGCAGAAGAAGGAGGAGGAGGAGATGCGAGAAATGGAACAAGAAGTTTATTGGTCTGACGTGGTCTCTAACCCGTCACCCAGTAGGATTGGCACCAACAAGAGTCAACTAGCACATCTACACAGCGTGTTGCCTCTTCAACCATGTCGTTGTTAGCTGTCCGACGAGGCAGAAGCGCGCTTGCTTTTGCTGCTGGGCCAGAGGATCTAGCATCTGGTTAACGTTGGTGAGTTGCAGCTTATCAGGTCTTTATCAGTACGCTAGGCGTAGTTCTTGACGTGTCTCCAGTTCGCTGTCAACTGCCGCGTCTGCGGTATTGGTAGCCGGTCGTTGCCTTGACTCGCGCGCGTACACGGGTGGGGGAGGCGCGTGCTTCCGCTGTCAGCGTTAATTGCAGGACGGAGGGCAGCTGTGGCCGCAGGTCCTCGCGGTCACTCCGTAAACACACGCACAAATTTTTCGTGTGCTCCTGTTGCTGCAGTCGCTGGGTCGTATGAGGTCAGCTGGAGTCGAGGGCGGGGTTACAGTGACAGCGTCCCGCCACCTGACGGGGCCTTCGGTCCGCCAGGTTGTGCAGCTCTCCTTGGCCAGGCAACCCTGACCGGGGGAGGGGGGGGGGGGTGGTTTGTGCCTTTGCGTACTACGTGCATATATTCGAACAGTAGCAGCCAGGCTGAGATGACCCCCAAAAGGACAGAGGCAGGATGCTGAGGGCGATTTTTTTCTTCGACTTCTGGAGATCAGGTTGCGAACTTTTGTGATCACAACCATTCCTCCGAAATGGGCTAGGGCCGGTTCGCGTCTGCCGGCACCTCAGACGCGGACGGTAAAGACTGATATTCAGGAAGTACTGGTCAAAATTACCGGGATCCAACGCAATCCCACCGGTGGCCCCCGCCGGCTGACGGCGGAACTTATACCAATATCCCAGGAGATGTGACGCCAAGGATAAGTTCCTCGGGAGTTCGAGGACGCGGCCATCGTCAGGTCTGTACGAGCGGAAAGGAAACCAGCAACTCTGTGAGGCATCTCGCTGCTCAAAAGGTGGGGAAAAAATTTTTATTCACAATCTCCTTAAGCGTTTTAACAGCCACCAAGAGCAGGGACTGCGCCCGGCAAGTCAACTTGGCTTCCAACGACACCGCGGAGCAAACGATATGATTTTCGCCGCTCGCAGTGCTACAAGAGAAGTGCCAGGAGATGCGAAACCACCACTACACGACCGTCGTGGATCTGATGAGAGCCATTGACGCGGTTAATCGCGATGGGCTGTGGAAAATCATACAGAAATTCGGCTGTCCTGAGTGGCTCATGCATATGGTGCGTCATCTCCACGACGGGACGATGGCGCGGGTCACTGACAAAGGGACAGTCTCAGAAGCATTCACAGTGACCAAAGAAATGAAACAGGGCTGTATACTCGAGCCCACACTTTTCGCTCTCATGTCTTCTGCTGTGCTGGTGGACGCCTACAATGATGATCGGCCTGCCATAGGCATCCCCAACAGGACTGACGGGCATCTTCTGAATAGTCGGCGCATGCCGGTCCCAACGCCTCTGTGTGCTCTTCGCGAACGAATGTGCACTCGACAGCCTGACAGAATATATGCAAAGCAGCATGGACCTATTCACTGCCAGCTGCGCCAATTTCAGACAAAACGGTGGTCATGCACCAACCGTCACCCAGCACCGAAGACAATATTCCTCGAATCATTGTCAACCGTACCCAACTCAACCTATCCACGCAGCACAACAATCGACGAAGAACCTATGCAATGGATCACCAAAGCCAGCCAGAACTTCGGCTGACTGCAAGCCTCCTTAGAGAATTGTTACGGTCTTCAACTGAACACGAAACTGAAGATGAACAGGGCCGTTGTCTTAAAGACACTTCTGTATGGAGCAGAGACCTCTAACGTCTACTCGAACCAAGCAAGATGCTCAAGCACCTCCATCTCAGCTGTGTCCGGAGAATTCTAAAGCTGAGGGGCGGGGCAGAATCCTGGACATGGAAGTCCTGGAAGGGACCGGAACCTGTAGCATCCACGCCATGCTGAGGCAACTGCAACTTCGATGGAGCAATCACCTGGTGAGGATGGACGACGATCGACTACCCAAACGAATTTTCTACGGAGATGTCGCTACAGGGGCTCGCAGACAGGGAGGATAAAAACGACTTTAAAACAGTCTCTGAAGCAACTGCAACGCAACCTGGCGACGTTAGAGGACCTCGTCCATCGCACAGAAGCTGGCGAACTAGTGCCAGGAGCCCCAAAAATACACCCATCACGTCCACCTCAACTCTCCGCACTGCCCACACACATTCAATCACCGCATGGGTATACTAGGCCACATGCGCATCCATGAAAATCTGCAGCAGAACATAACTGGCTTGTACCGCATCATCGCATCTCTCCACCACGTATGAACCCCATCAAAATCACCCACTGCAAGTACGCAATCGGCCCTCTTTAACTTGAATGGAAAGGGTGTTCCTAGGCTCGGCAATCAGATGCTTTGAGCGAGTTGCCAAAAAGAACGGGAAAGTTTTTTGGCTAGGGCGTGCCTGGCCACCTTTTGCCGCGAAGCCTTGCACCAGTAGCTCCTGTTCTGGGCTAAAAGAACAACAATTATTAGTACTTCGTTTTCCATCGATCGCTTCGCCTTCTTCTTCATCATCATATTCTTTCTTTCATTCTTCTTCTTCTTCTGCACATTTAGTAGTGTTCGGCTATTTTCTGTTTCGGCCGGCTTATGGCTGATGAGCAAAGCTTTAAACAGTACTGACAATGATAAAGGAGATTGGAATGGCCATTTTCAGCTTACGTACATTCATTCGATAAGCACATCTCCAACCCAGAACCCGAAGACCTTGATATGTCAATCAGAATAAGGTTAATCTAACTGTTGAGCCGCAAACCCAATCTAGTTTGCTACGATCGAGCGTGTTCGAATCAAATAAGGAGTGGTATTATCCGCTTTGATCTGATTATGGAACGGAAGATGGGCATGCTGGTTTGCCTTGGGACCCCACGGATGATGACGATAATCCGTAGCGTGCCCCATGGAGTCAACTCAGAAAGATGGCTAACTTCCAGGCACCCAGGCCATCTTTTAATAGCTCATAAGCTCATTGCAGGTGCAAGCTCAGTGTCACAAAAATATCGGTGTTCTTATATGCACTGTACGCCCTACTGATAGCTAACTAGTAGCGCTTATCAATGAGATACTAGCTAATGCTGATGCTCTGGACACGGTCTGCTGCCCTTGGCGCCTATGGTGCCACATGAAGGGCTGGAAGACCGAAGAAGACCGATGGAATGTGTGTGATTTCGCTCGTTTTCTCGCCGATTCATACCTCATGTGCTTTTCGATAGATGGCAGCCCAAAGCCACCTACGCCGTCGGCAGGCCAATGTGGTAAATGACTAAGTGGTCGACTGCCCTCCCCACCCCCTAAGTGGTCGACTGGTCACTACCTCCCCCCTGCAGCCGCCTTACCCTATTATCGTCTTATGGGCCTACCGCATCGACTCCGTCCAGGTTGATGCTGTGACTCATTTGGATGACGCGGGTTCCCACATGCGAGAAAGGGTCTACCATCCACACCGCCAGTTAGGCCTTCGCTCTCCTATTTTGCAGGCGAAGTGGTAGCAGTTTATAGAGGTGGATTGCCAAAACTGATGTGCGAAAGGTCAGAGGAGAAACATACCCCATTTCGTTGAGCACCTCCTGTCTTTCTGCGTATTTGCCCGGACGTCAGGCGCGAAGGCCCCCAACGTCTTCGGTGCTGGGATAACACGGTCTTTTTACGAGTTTCGATACCCATTTACAGAGCCATTTCGCTCATGGATGCTGGGAATACAAGTGATCTTTTAAGACAACTGATGCATCGACATTCAAGAATGCAATCTCGGACTAAAAACATGTGTGCTTAGCCCCAGAGTGCGAAAACGCTCGTCACACGTTCCAGTGGCGATACGACGGTTGCATAATTGCGGAACATCCAGACTGCCTTGTACAAGTGAACCTGGAGTTTGAAGTATCGACTAATTTCAGGACACTCCAGACAACCTAGGACCCAGAAACTGGACAACCTATGGTGCACAAACTTCCATGCAAATATCTCACCCAAGTCCAGTTGGGGTTCCTCAATGTGGATCATAGTCCACCAATCCCTGAACAATAATATTCGATAGAACCATTTTAAACCTCAGACTATCTATAAACACCTTCGGGAGACTGCTTACTCCTATTCTGGTATTTTATCCGCTCGTAGCATTTCCACTACTACTTATACAATTTTTTCCCAAAGACCTTTTAAAGAGTTTATTCATAACATCTATTCCGAATGTGAGGAATACTTGAAATGCCATGGCTTCGGAAAGCATAAAAAGGCAGTACTGGAGACGGTTGGGAACGAACAAAAGTGCATAGACTTGGGCAAACACAGCCTCTTGAATTTCAACGGAGCCGTCGGGAGAAGAGGAAAGCAAAATCAAATGACCACTCGGACTCGACATCGAGTTTTGTTTTATAATTCAGGATTCTACTGCGAACTATATTTTCCAACCAAACAAAACGCGTGCTAAACTTTGGAATGACGATCTCTTTAATCCTGCCTTTAAAAACGTAATTTATCTGCCATCTTTTTCTACCTCTTCCAAACACCATTACATTTCTGGGGGTAAAGTTTTCACTGATTCACTGGAACGTCGAGA
Source organism: Schistocephalus solidus (assembly GCA_017591395.1). Lineage (NCBI taxonomy): Eukaryota > Metazoa > Platyhelminthes > Cestoda > Diphyllobothriidea > Diphyllobothriidae > Schistocephalus > Schistocephalus solidus. Next base: position 84,143 of record WEDG01009196.1, on the reverse strand, counting down.
TTTTATCTGGCGCATTTCAACAAGTAAGTTACGTACGTTCTTATCTTCTAATTGGGAATGCTTATCCGAGTGATGACTTGCGGGTGAAGCAAAATTAAGCCAACACAATTCTCAAATAGGCAGATTGGGGCATCCTTTTTGGCACTGCTGGGAAATTATTGAACTTTGACAGCATGCGAAGGCCGCTCTGCATCGAATTTTCAAAAGATTTGACAAGCCATTTTACTTGCGTGTTGTGCCTACTCAATTGCTGCCAGAGACGTAAGTAGTTTCTCAAATGGGAATCCTAACGGTTAAGTGTGTCAGACAACACCTACCGCTCCTACCAGCCTGGAGATCGCGCTGAGCAGTCCACCCCTTCTTGTTGAGGACGCATTATACTGATTGGCTCGGCAGTTCGTCGTCAAGGCAAAACAACCAATCAGAAGGGCGTCTACACCAAGCACGGATGGCGAGCAAATCTTGGCGCATGTATGCCTTATTTATCGATCTATCCTTGCTGCGCCCACCAAGCGCACGGCCTCGTCACGCCTTAAAAGCCACCGTTACCGCTGGTGACCTCATTCTGCGCGCGCTTGTCCAATCACATGCAGCGTCGGCATGACAACGGGCGGTACAGTGGGTGCGTGACCGGCGGTCTAGCGGCCGCCGACAAACAGGCGAGAAGGTTCGCTTGGGGGGCCATATTAGCCAACTGGCATGATGGCGGAACGTATATCCGTCCTTTGCGCATCCTTTCGCGTTTTCTCTGGCAGGACAAGCCGTTTAAGCACAGTGCGCAACAGATGGTCCCTGATCGTCGACATTTTCCAGTCCCAGATTCACACATCAAAGTGAGCCCATACGCCAGCTTAGACCCTCTATTTCGACTGTCTAAGGCAACGAGTGTGCATAACCGTGCTTGTAATGACACAGCATTTTAACTCATCGGCTTCATTGTCACTTCCTACACCTTCCATCTTCCATCGGTAAGTCAAAGTTACAAAAGACCAGAAATGGGAATAAACTCAAAGTAAGATTATCCATCTACGCGCGAGCCATACATGAACTGTTCGGTAACTCAGTCCCAACATGGCGTCAAACAGAAATGGCGGTTAATTAGGCCGCATTAAGGGGGACTAAAAAGTTCACTTTAGGAAGAACCATTGCAGCCCTGAATGAGACTGCGCTAGCCCGCTGTTCCTGCGAGCTGCTCTGTCACGGACATCCTAGTCGTGACCGAAGTAACCTGAAGAAATATAAGATTGGGCGCAATGACTGACGTATTGTGAAGTCTCCATCTGGTGTATGGCCCCAACGGGTCTGGATATTACATACATGAGGGATGTCATAAGGAGTACAGTAAGACAAAGCCATTGCACTGTGAAGCTAGTTTTCAGAGTAAAGACCGAGTGGTGCCCTTTAGCTGACAGCCTCTAAAACCTAAAGGCAGATTGAGAAAAACGCAATGACTCCTAGTCTCGACTAAAATATATATATATATATATATATATATATATATATATATATATATATATATATATATATATATATATATATATATATATATATATATATATATATATATATATATATATATATATATATATATATATATATATATATATATATATATATATATATATATATATATATATATATATATATATATATATATATATATATATATATATATATATATATATATATATATATATATATATATATATATATATATATATATATATATATATATATATATATATATATATATATATATATATATATATATATATATATATATATATATATATATATATATATATATATATATATATATATATATATATATATATATATATATATATATATATATATATATATATATATATATATATATATATATATATATATATATATATATATATACATATATATATATAGGTATATATATATAGATAGAGCATATATATATATATATATATATATATATATATATATATATATATATATATATATATATATATATATATATATATATATATATATATATATATATATATATATATATATATATATATATATATATATATATATATATATATATATATATATATATAGAGAGAGAGAGAGAGAGAGAGAGAGAGAGAGAGAGAGAGAGAGAGAGAGAGAGAGAGAGGAGAGAGAGAGAGAGAGAGAGAGAGAGAGAGAGAGAGAGAGAGAGAGAGAGAGAGAGAATACATTTTATTTAGTCGGTAGTGTGTGTGTGTCTCGGGTGTAGGTGGTACGGGGGGGGTAGCGTTACTAGTTAGGAGCAGCACCACACAGCTTGCATTTGGTCGCTCCATTTGTCTCGTACAGGTGGTGAATGCTCCTGTGGCCGCCTCTAACTGGTACCCAACTCTCACCTGTGGCTCCTCGAAGTTGGGTTCTTCCCAGCGGCCACACCCCGGGCAACCGTCACGACCGGCGGGCTAAACCAGGTGAGGGTCTCCGGTGTTGTGTGTGCCTCCACACCCGGTATGTCTGACTACCGAACTTCCCCTCTCAAAAAGTCCTACGGTGGGGGCGACAGCAACCCCGTAGGCGGCCCAGACTAACTCGGGTCGTTCTCCCAATAAAACACATCCGTGACCCATAGTGGAGTTCGGCAGCCGTCTGCGATGTCCGAGCAGCCCTATTTAGGGAAAGCACTGCTTGCCTCCTCGCGGAGGAAGGGGCTAGAAAAGGTGCCCTAAACAAATGCTGGGTCTCACGTCTTCTGCAGCCGGCCGCGGCTCGCAGATCGCAAATTACACGGTCGTAAAACTCAAACAAACAACAATACTCCCCGTCCCCATCTCCTTCGCCATACTCTCCAGGCTGCTCGGGTGAGTCCACTCACACTAGCAGCCTGGAATGTTCGTTCTATTTTAGATAATCCTAGGAGCAACCGGCCGGAACGGAGGACGGCGCTAGTCGCTCGGGAACTGGGGCGCTACAAGGTGGACATTGCTGCTCTCAGCGAGACCCGATTCTCTGAGCAGGGTCAGCTGGAGGAGGTGGGGGCCGGCTACACCTTCTTCTGGAGCGGCCGGCCAAAGGCAGAGTGACGCGACGCTGGTGGTGCCTTTGCCATCCGTAACGACATCGTGGGACGTCTGCCCTGTCTGCCGCAAGGTATCAATGATCGCCTGATGAGCATCCGCCTGCATCTTCGGGGAGACCAGTTCGCCACCATCATCAGCGCCTACGCTCCCCCAATGACGAGCTCTGATGCGGCGAAGGACAAATTCTACGAGGACCTACATGCCTTGCTGGCGACTGTGCCGAAAGAGGACAAGTTAATTGTCCTTGGTGACTTCAATGCCCGCGTCGGGACGGACCACGCTGCCTGGCAGGGAGTGCTGGGTCCCCACGGTTTCGGTAGCTTTAACGATAATGGCCTCCTTCTTCTGCGGACGTGTGCGGAACACCGTCTCCTGCTGTCCAACACCTTCTTCCGCCTTCCAACGCAGGAGAATGCCACGTGGATGCACCCTCGGTCGCGGCGCTGGCATCTGCTGGACTATGTTCTCGTCCGGAGGCGAGATCGACAGGACGTGCTGGTAACCAAGGCGATCCGCGATGCCGATGGTTGGACAGATCACCGCCTCGTCATCTCGCAGATGAGGCTCCGACTGCAACCCCGACGAAGGCCCCAAGGTAAAAGGCCACCATGTAAGTTAAATACTCTTTTATTAAATTTGCCTGCTCACTGTTTTGATTTCAGTAACCAAATAACCGGGAAACTGGAGGACCTGCATGCTCCAGATGATAACGCTACCGTGGAGACACGATGGTGTCAACTGCGAAATGTCATCCAGTCCACCGCCCTCGATTTCCTCGGACGCGCACGCCGACAACACCAGGACTGGTTTGACGACAATGACGCCGACATCAGCAACTTACTCGCGGAGAAGAATGGACTACACAAAGCCTACATAAACCTTTGGACTGACGCCACCAAAGCAGCCTTTTTCAGATGCCGGCGCCTTGTACAACAACGGCTGCGGGAGATGCAGGATGCCTGGATGATCTGAATGGCTGAGGAAATCCAGGGGTATGCGGACCGCAATGAAATGAAAAACTTTTTCAAAGCCATCAAGGCCATCTATGGCCCGTGTATCAAGGGGTCCGCACAGCTGCTCAGCTCTGACGGCACAACACTGCTGACAGAGAAATCGCAAATTCTTAAGCGCTGGGCCGAGCACTTCAGAAATGTCCTTAATTGCTTATCAGCCATCTCCGATGCTGCCATTGACCGGCTCCCTCAAGTGGACACGAACAATGACCTGGATCTGCCGCCTTCCCTACCAGAAACCATCCGGGCCATGCAGCAGATTTCCAGCGGTAAAGCACCGGGATCCGACGCAATCCCACCGGAAGTCTACAAGCACGGTGGGCCCCGGCTGATGGCAGAACTCACTACACTCTTCCAGGAGATGTGGCGCTAAGGACAAGTTCCTCAGGATTTCAAAGACGCGACCATCTTCCATCTCTACAAACGGAAGGGGAACCGGCATCTCTGTGATAACCACAGAGGCATCTCGTTGCTCAACATCACCGGGAAAATCTTCGCCCGTATCCTTCTCAATCGTCTTAACGGTCACCTAGAGCAGGGCCTGCTCCCGGAACGCCAATGTGGCTTCCGCCGACACCGCGGAACAACCGATATGATCTTTGCCGCCCGCCAGCTACAAGAGAAGTGTCAGGAGATGCGAACTCACCTATACACTACCTTCGTGGATCTAACGAAAACCTTTGACACGGTGAATCGTGACGGACTGTGGAAAGTCATGCAGAAATTTGGTTGTCCTGAGCGGTTCACGCACATGGTGCGTCATCTTCATGACGGGATGACGGCGCGCGTCACGGACAACGGGACGGTATCCGAAGCATTCGCAGTGACCAACGGAGTGAAGCAGGGCTGCGTACTGGCTCCCACCCTCTTCAGACTCATGTTCTCGGCTATGCTGATGGACGCCTACCGTGATGAGCAGCCTGGTATCCGCATCGCCTACAGAACTGACGAGCACCTTCTCAACAGTTGGCGTATGCAGGCTCCAACGCGCGTGTCTACGACTACAGTCCATGACTTGCTCTTCGCGGACGACTGCGCCCTTAACACCGTGACGGAGTGAGGACATGCAAAGGAGCATGGAACTCTTCGCCGAAGGCTGCGACGATTTTTGATTAACAATCAGTACAGCCAAAACGGTTGTCATGCACCAGCCGCCACCCAGCGCGGAATACAATGCTCCTCGAATCAATGTCAACGGTGCTCAACTCAAAAACGTGGAAACCTTCGCTTATCTAGGAAGCACGATGTCGCGCAACACGAGAATCGATGATGAGGTTGCGCAACGGATCTTCAAAGCTAGTCAGGCCTTCGGCCGGCTGCAGGCCTCCGTGTGGAATCGCACGGTATTCACCTGAACACCAAACTGAAGATGTACAAGGCCGTCGTCTTGACCACACTCCTTTACGGAGCGGAAACCTGGACCGTCTACTCGAACCAAGCCAGGAAGCTGAATCACTTTCTTCTCAGCTGCCTCCACAGAATACTGAAGCTGAGATGGCAAGACAGGATCCAGGACACGGAAGTCCTGGAGCGGACCGGAATCCTCAGCATCCATGCCATGCTGAGGCAAGTGCAACTGCGATGGAGCGGCCACCTGGTAAGAATGGACGACGAGCGACTACCCAAACGACTTTTCTATGGAGATTTCGCTACGGGTTCTCGCCGGCAGGGAGGTCAAAAACGACGCTACAAGGACACTTTGAAGAAATCGCTGAAGCAACTGCAAATCAACTCGGTGACCTGGGAGGACCTCGCCCAGGATTGACCGGCATGGAGAAGATCAGTGAAGACTGGTTCAGCAATCTATGAGGCCAACCAGATCGCCGCCGCCAAGGCCAAAAGAGCGGCACGAAAGTCACCAGCGCCCCGGACCAACACCGCCAATGCCCAGGCCCTGCCAACATGCCCGCGCTGTCAACGCATCTTCCGCGCACGAATCGGCCTGGTTGGACATCTTCGGACGCAATGCACCAACAATCCGACAACTACAACTTCTACGTCATATTATGCCAACCCTCCTTCTAACTCCCCCACCCTCACTCCTGGCCTCAATTCCATTACTCCCACCATCATAGAGACCATATCCTTCTACTCATCGCCTGTTACCCCCCACCGAAACCGCCACCGCCTTCGCCTTCACTACCACCACCACCACCACCATCAGCAATGGGGAATATCTCCTTAGCTGTACTCAATGCGACCGCACATTCACCTCACGCATCGGCCTGGTCGGTCACTTGCGAATACATCGTACAGAGACCGGTGAGCCAGTGCATGGAGCACCAGCACACAACAGAGATCGTCGCCTCCACTGCCCTCACTGTCCTCGCGCATTCACTCATCGCATGGGCCTATTCGGTCACATGCGCATCCATGACAGCGGAATTCACCACAATGCCGACAACACCGATACACCATGCACATTCTCTGCTCCTGCCATTCTTAGCGCCCGTGCCACCCCAACTACCATGAATGACATCCTCCCAGCCTCTACCGATTTCTCCTGCCCACACTGCGCCCGCAACTTCAACTCACGCATCGGCCTGGTCGGTCACCTGCGAATCCATCGCACGGAGGCTGATGAACCAGTGCCTGGGGCTCCGAAATACAGTCGACGCGCCCGCCTTCACTGCCCTCACTGCTCCCGCACATTTACACACCGCATGGGCCTATTAGAACACATTCGCCTCCACGACAACCTCCGGTAAACCACCGGAGGCCAAGCTACATCAGCGCACACTACCTACACCTATACACCGACAACACCCTCACAATCACCATTTACCAGAGTATATCACGGTTTCCTAGAAACCGTGGCTGGGGAAGGCTGCCAATCTGACGCTTCCACCAGACAACGCCGTTGGCCCAGTGTATGTGCTGTGTGTGTCGAGTGGCTGACCAATGGACTGGAAATCAGACGGCGATGGCTCCTCCATATCCCCCGATTTAGTGAATCCTGGTGTGTGCGTTATGGGGGCCAGGTCGTGCTGTGGCGCGCGAAGACGGGTACGCCGACCCGTCAGCCAATGTGCCCACTCCCACATCAGACAACTGACTGGCTCGGATGGTGGTCTGATTGTGGGGGCGGGGGAGAGAGTGAGGTCAACAGCTCAGCGCATTTTCCTCACTATAAATAATCTGACGCGCTTGAAACTATGACGGTGCGCTAAAAGCCGTGGCTTGGAAGGTTGCCAACTGACGGGATAACTCGGACCGCGTGGTCAGCCCAATGTGTGTTTTGTGTGGGGTGGCTGACTGGCGGACTGAGAGTCAGGCTGCAAGTGCTCCTTCTTAATGTGCCTTTATGGCACTCCCACTCCGTGGGATCCGAGTCAGGTGTGGTGGTACACCCAGGGGCGGCTCCGGCCGCGCCAGCCACCGGTGCCCTCTCCCATCTCCGGTCTTCTTGACTCTGTCTTGACACCGGGCTCAGGTGGGGGAGGAGGAGAGAGTGCGGTAGCTGCAGCGGAAGGCTACTATCACTTTATGCTTACTCACACGCATGTCACGGGCCCTGCACCACCCTTCCTTTGAGCATACGGTGGACCTCTTCGAAATCGACGGTCGAACTGTCAAATGTTACTGTATCCACTAAACAATATGTAAACACCGGCAGTAGAAGAGAGCATTCGTAGGCTGCGTTTTAAAATCAGCATATCCTATTCAAGCAATGCTGGAAAAATAACAGGAGAACAAAAAGAATGACGGGGAGAATCCTAGCGTCTAAAAATCACCAGACTAGGGATTGAGGTGTGTGGTAGGAACGTAAACGGTTAATATAATAAAGAAGTTTACGAATTTTAGTAAACATTATAGCAAAATGCAGGGAGGAGGAAAGATTGGATGTCAGCGTGATGCCAAGGTACCGGAAGGAGGATAGGTCGTTGGGAGGACATCCAGCGATTAAGGACTAGAAGATGGCCGAAGTCGATAAAAAGATTTGTGCTTGCTCAGAAGAAGACCATTGTCTGCGGACCATGCTGACCATCATTCAAAGTCTGGAGATGCGTCTAATCTTTAAGAGGATGGCCAACAACCATATAATCTGCAAAATTTATATGCAGACAGTCATTTGGTGACCTCAAATTTTCAGTGTGGAGGAAGAGGGGATAAAATGGCACCCTTAAGAACTCCGCAGTTGTTAGGAGCGACCGCTAAGTTCCGCCTTCCGGATTGTACGAATTGAGTGTGGGAAGTAAAATAATCTTCGAGCCAACAAACCGCCCAACCGGGAGTGCCACAGGAGGAAAGGAACCTGAGTATCGGCCTAATTGTATATTATTTTCCCCCGCGTATAAGTGGTCCATCCCAGTCTGTCCACAAACTGCTAACTTGACTGGATGCGGTGACACCAGTGAACATTGACAGACATCCATTTAAGGTTGCAGAAGGAAAAAAAAAATAATTTTCTGCTGAAATGTGTCCCCCTTCGAGGGCAGACTGAGTTTCGAACATCCACGCAACCAAACTGTTGACTGTTTACCCGAAGGTTGCAACCGAGGCTAAGGTCACCGCGGCGATGCCAAACCGCATGGAGGAGGGAGGGAGGAAGTCGAAAAAATACCCACGCGACTTCATTCACTAAAAGTAAATTCAACATTAGGTTTTGAGAAATAGTGTCTACTAGTTTTGATTGTTTTGATACTTCCTTTTTTTATCCTGCCTGATCCTATGCGTTGCGGAATAGTGTTCTCTCATGTCAAATAATAGAGAGGCTGCATGATTGAACTTCGGGTAGCCGGTGCTGCTGAACCAGGCGTTAGAAGAAATCTGCAAATCTCCTGCGCAAGGTGTGAGCCTACTTGCTTTTCTGTTGGCAGTTATTGCTCAGGGGGGAAGGGCTGAATGAGTGGCGAAGTTGTTAAGACTGGGCGAGAGCCTAGTGCTTGAAGAATGTGTAGCGAGTTCATCTGTTCGACACACTAGGCAGCCAGTAAACCTACCCCAGCGACTTTCGGGGCTGTGGCAGTTCACTCCCACGATCAGCACCGCCGCAAGCACTGACTCATGCTGCCTTCGCTTGCCAAACCAAGCGTACGCGTGCGTGCTATCCTCCGCCCACACGAGGGCCTCGGCCTCAGTCTTGCGGTGCCGGGACGCCGATCGGTATTTTTATCTTCCTCGGTTGGTCGCAGCCGTTCACGACAACTTTTGGCAATTGCTTTCAGCGTCTCCTATACGTTCTTTCGCTAGGTCAAAAGATGGCCCGAACTAATCCATCCACCCTGAATTCTGATTTGGGAAACCTTCGCGCTATCGACAGGATTTACCCAGGTACGGGTGAATCGGATTTAGCTGCTACCTCATCCGCTCCCATCTTTTGTGTCCACCTTTGTTATTACTGACTTAACTGCTTGATAGCCGACAGCCTGCTCGAGATACCTATCACCACATTTTGAGCTGGCTCGTTCCGCGAAGTCATGGCGGTTCACATGCGCCCGTGTTCATGTAAGGCTGACAATGTTGTTACTGTATTAATATAAGTAGGCTGATTTGAAAAATTATTTTCAAGGCCATTCGCCAGATGGCGCAATTAAAACTTAGCTGTTGCAAACAGGCCACACACTGAATAACAAACTACCCTAGCTAAAAGTCCACGGATATCGGAAAGCTTCTTTTAAAAGTTGGAAAATTAAAATGCAATGGTAGAGGGCTGCCGACCGATTGCGTTAGAGGCCATGCTCGTCCTGTTGTGCCTTGGGTTTCGATCTAAAGCTCCCCGAGCATAGGATACAGTTGCTATGCTACTGCATCACCATGAAAATTAACGGTTAACACCTTAATCTGGAAGTATTGACCTCTAGTAAGATAATTACTCGATGGCCGGCATTCGCGTCCTTCATCCCTCAAATTGCCTAGCATGTTGAATATTGGCATGATAATTGCTCGGATATTTGACTTACCGGCATTGGCGTTGGAAACAGTGGTGGCCTGCGTGATCCACGACCGGTTAATGAATTCGAACAAACTATGTCTAAGTGACGAATATGAAGGGGGGCAGGTCATTACACTTGGGGAGTCCGTGGACCCTGACTCAGGCAGCTTGTGGCTCGCACGATTGCCACATCTCGCAAGAATTTCGGCCTCGAGCTTAAATGTGCGACCAGGTCTCGTCGAATGAGTCGGGACTTGATATTTTATCTCTTTTCTCGCCCCTGATTCCGTGTGTTCGGCGATTTTTGAAAGATGAATTCTGATGAACTATGAAAACCGACTCTTGCATTCAATCAGAGCTCAGTCGGTTGTACTTACATACAATTGTAACGAATCGAAAGTAAATTGTTTGGAAAAGCAGTGGTTCCCACCCTGATGAGATTTAATTAGCTTCTGTCCAACACTGTAGCAAATATAACAGTGTTAGACTTTCATTTGAATAGAAATATGTTTGGCTGATAGACCCAGCTTGCGTCAATCACGCCAAGGGACTGCATGACAGATTTTGCCTGTTTGCAGCGGTCGCATACGTCAAAGTAAACACACGGGGATTAGTCGAAGATAGTCTTCCGATTAAGCAAAACGCTGAAAGAGGTCGTTGCACGCTGGGCAAACACACACGCCTAGATGGTAAGTACAAGTTGAATATGTCAAGGGGAACAGTCAGAAAAGGGGGAAAATGACATTAGGCAGGGCGTACTGTTACAGAGACTATCACCAATCTGGCGTGGAAGGTGATCACACATATGAACTAAGGTACCAATGGAGAGTGCAAAGTCGTCGTAAACAATCGTGTAGCCTTCAGGAGACATGCTGATGGTAAGGGCGACGAATTACACTCAGATAGACGTCAGATTCAGGGAAAGAAGTGACACCGGTCACCAGCACTAACACGCAATTACACCATTCTCATCCTGGGTCCGCGCAGAAAGTGGTCACACCATCCAAACACAAAATTTCAGTTCATAGGGCATTACAGTCCGGACTACTGTCAAGAGTCAGCCAAATTGCAAATCCATCGGAAGACCAGTCATTGGGGCAAGCCATGACGAATGCGATGTTATCAAGGTGTACGAAACACAGCGAATATGCCAGTTCCATACGCTTTGAACAATCTGACCGACAATTCCACGTTGACAATCGAATAAGAAAGTGCGCTCTTTATTTATTTATTGCCAGTTTACAGGCAAGGTCAAAAGGGATATACAGTAGTGGTCAAGCTGACAGTGAAAAAAACTCCTGATCGTTCTTTATAGTGTTTTCAGGAGAAAAAAACTGCAGCTTGTTGAGCGGATTAAAGTTCAGCACAGGGAAGTATTGACACAGGTGCACGGTGCAGTACTTCTCCTTTCAGTGTTGTGGATCTGGCATTCTGTACTAGCAGCAGGTATGCCGGCGAACAGCTGCTCGCTGTTGACTAAGCAATAACCCGATTACGCACTGCCGAGCCAGCAGTATTGCCTTCAGCATGCAGTCCGGCACAGGATTCAGAGTCTGTGGACACCATTAGAACGGAAGAGAGCTTCCAGAGAATCAGCACACAAAATTCGTGGAAGGTGTCCTGAAAGTAGAAAACTGGCGACAGCTCCCGTAAACAAAGGATAGTTTTGCTGAAGGTTATGTTAAACGCCTGCCTAATGTCTGTAAAAGACACAGAAATGTTAGCTCAAAAAGGGTTCATTTTTCTTTTTACAAATTAATGACGTCACGATTTAGCTATTTTGGCATCATATTTTTTTATGAATAACAAAGAAATAACCTCAGACCTGTGCAGGTCATGGAACAAGGTATCGGAGCTTTCGCCAGAACATGAAAACAACTATTGTCTATTCTTAAAAGTTTCATTCCTAAACAAGACACTTTAAATCACTTTATTGAGGGAAGCAGGCTTTCGCCCTTGAGCTCCCTTTTCACATTTAAAATTTCAGTAGAATAAACGTTTACAGTAAAAAATCTAACAAATGAAAATGTAAGGTCATCAATATGTGTGGGCCAGGCACAAGCTGCTGTTACTGACACAATTTTGATTATATGGATATAATTTTCGGAGCAAATGAGTATATAGGTTACATTTAAATCTTTCAACAGTTTCTGAAAGGACCACCTCATCAGGGAGTTCGTTCCATGCTCCAAAGACCCTCTGTGAAAAGGCATTCCAACGGACGTCCGTGTGGACCAACTTCCTCTGTAGTTTAAAGGGTTGACCCCGCAGATATTCCGTCCCAACTAATTCGAAGAAGTCAGCAAATGCAAGGGCACACACGCGGCCTCTGACAATCCGGTAGGGTTGGATTAGGTAACTGCGTATTTGCCTGTAATTTATAGGAAAAAATCAAGTTCAGCCAGTCTGGCTTCATAAGGCAGATGACTAAGATTCTTGACCACCTTCGTAACCCTCGCCTGCACTCGATCCAGCTATAGCTAATCCTTCTTAAACCACGGACGCCAGGTCTGGACGGCACACTCAAAGTAAGATCGAACAAATGCCCCGTATGTTTTTTTGGAATAGTTCATTAGAAATCTGCACAAATCCACATCTGAGCTCAAATAAGTCTGGTGTCGCACGTTTAGCTGCCTTTAAACACAGAGAAGATGGTTGGTTGAGGAGTTTATTGGAACACCGAAGTCCTTCTGTTCCTCGAGAATAAAAAGGGGCTGCCCATCGATAAGGTTTTGGTAGGAATCATCCTCCTCACTGGTCCTTCTGGTATGGAGTCTTAGGACCACACACTTCACAACGTTGAAAATTTAAGAGCCAACGAGCAGACCAGATTCTAAGACGGTTGAGACTCTCTTGAAGTGCGTGCCTATCGGCATCACATCTGATGACCCTCCAAAATTTAACATCGTCTGCAAACATGACGGCGCTGCAACACAGGACGTTGACACAGTCTTTGATGCACACTAAGAAGAGTAACGGCCCTAAAACGGAGCCTTGGGGGACACCACTTAGAACCAGAGTAGGTGTTGACTTCGAGCTATTGGTGCACACAGTTTGCAATTTTCCTGAAAGAATATCTTCGATCCATGTCAACAGTATTCCTTCTTTTCCACTTTCAGATAATTTATAGATTAGACGTTTGTTTGGGACACTGTCAACTGCCTTCTTGAAACTAGTGTAGATTACGTCAGCCATACCATCTTCGTCTGATGCGTGAGTCCACTGCTCTGTTGAGAGCAATAAAGTGGAAAGACAAAAGCGATTCTGTCTGAAACCATGCTGGAGCTCTGAGAGTAATCTGTTTTCCTCAAAGAACTTCATGGTTGCCTTCTTAATTATTGATTCCATTATTTTACAGCAAATGGAGGTAAGGCTGACAGACCGATATTTGCCGATATAAGATCGAGCCCCACTCTTGTATATGGGATATGTATTTGCTGCCTTCCTTTCGGATGGCAGTTTCCATGATTCAAATGACAAATTGAATATATGTGCTAGTGGTTTGGAGAGTTTGCCAGCCAGTTCTTTCAAGAACTTTTCTGGTAAATCGTTAGGACCAAATGACTTGGCTTCTTTGAGATTTCGCAGTTGCACAAGAGGTTTCGTGAAGAATATACATTCAAGCTCTGATCCAGCGTTTAAAACAGCATCATTGACATGTTCAAGCTGAAGTTCAGGTTATCTAGGTGATACCCAAGCAAAGAACTGACCCAAATGCTCGGCTTTCTCGCAATTTTCAACGACTTCAACACCATTCCCATCCATAAGTACTGCGAATGGGTCCTTGTTTTTAGCCAAATATTGATACAAAGGAATAAAATTTAAGGTTTATTTTCAGCCTGCTGGATAATTTTTGATTCATTGTTCTTCCTTGCCTGACTGATCATTTTTTTGACAGCATTTCGTTTAGAAGAAATCCCTCGAGATGTTCTGCTGACCCTGTTTCCCTAAATACATTCAATTTTTCTTTTTCTTCTTCAACTGCCCGTTAAGTTCTCTTGTTAACCAGGCCAGGCGAATAATCTTTTTTTGCACCTTCACTGCACAAAAGGGTTCAATTAGATCGAGTGAAACCATCTTAAACGATCACCAGCCATCGTCCGGATTCCCTTTAATCCCAAAATCACATCTTACGGACAGCAGTTATTTCTCAATCACGTTAAAATTAGCCTTCCGTGTATTTCGCTTGCTTTTTGTTCTCTTCTGGCACTGATAATAAAGTGAGGAATCTCATAGCAGCGTACTATGGTCACTCTTACCGAGGGGTGTAATAGAATACACTTCATCAATGATAGAGAAGTCCTTCGTAAATAATAGGTCCAGGAAATGGGCTCTCTGGCTCTCTTTAAATCTCATTGGTATGTTCACCATATGTACCAGAGGTTGTGTGAGAGTGAGATCCATTAGCTTGCTGCCGAAGGAATTTGGCACACCATCCACTGTCAGATTAACTCTGTCTACTGTATGTGCATTGAAATCTCCAGCAATAAGCACCTCAAGGAGACTTGCTACCTCCTTCACCAAATGAAGCAGTGACTCATAAGCTGCACTTCAAATGTCTGGTGGTATGTAGATCGTCGTAAATTGTAGGTTTTGTGAACAATTATTTTAATTTTATCCAGAGAAAAAAATATTCAAGGAAGAGGGTGTGCGCTCGTTTGACTGCCGATATTCCTGTCCTTACGTATATGGCCACTCCACCTCACTGTATATTTTCTCGGTCTCTTCGAAAGAGCTGTTATCCATCTATCAAAACCTCGCTTTCAATGATTTTGGCTTTGAGCTACGTTTCCGTTAGGGCAATGACATCGGGGACTTGGTATGAGACTAGTGCCTTGTGTTCGTTTACTTCCGAAAGGAAACTCTGAGAATTGGTATACAAACTTCTAAATTTAGACTGGGTAACTCTTCCATATAGACTTATACTAAGTTAGTGGGATTGAATTCTAGAATATATCTGTGCTTTCCGAGACGAACTGGCGTCCATCCCGCCCACGCTGTGGTCTGATGAGTTGTCGATAACAGAGTTCTGGAGCGTCTTCCTTCTGTTATACGAGCTCTGTACGGTTGGGCACTTCGTATTTAGTGACCTCCGTCTCGGTGAGGACCCAAATTGATAATTTACGGGTTATGTCACAAGAAAGTCACCTTCATCACTTGTATTTTCCTATCATTTATTTGGAGCCATTATTCCCTCTGTTCGGTTTTCCTCTTCAGTTCTGTTCTCAGCATCCTCATTGGGGTATGAGGATGGTCAAAATACAGATTTGAAGCCTAATGCATTCACGAGTTAAATTGTACGGCAGGCTTATCTTTCTTTAAGCTTAGTCTTTGCTAAACTGAAAAATCAGCTGAAACGGAGGTTGCTCACCCTAGTTTTGCTCCACTTTTGTTGACATTTTCTATTACTCTTCCCAATATTTTCCTTTCATTTTGCTGGTTTTGTCCAATCATCGCAATTTGCATTTCCCTTTGTCACATTCAGAATTTTAAATGAATTTAACCTTGAATTTTTGTTTTTCTTTACCAGGTTTCAAATGTTAGTGCTTTTAACCTAGCCTTTTTGAGGATGCTCTTTGACACTTTGGCTTCCAAGCCGTCATATCTTTCATTTAAATTCAATTTTTTTTGAGAAGAAATATGCATGGACCTTTGCGTTCTCTATTTGTAACGTGAAATAAAGTGCGATCTTTGGAGAAATCATGTGATTTGCAAAATTTCAAATTAGATCATAAAATATGACAAGTGGAGCCTGAGTCTGGAGGTTTAAGTTGAATTCCTCATGGCTCAGGCTTATTTCAGAACATAAAACTGCCAAGGTTCCTTTTAAAGCTTTCGAGCAATGGTGACATCACAAGGTCTACATGGAGAGCATTCCATAGTTGGACCACTCTGACAGAGAAGGAGAACTTGCGCACCTCCAGTCTTGCCTGCTGGATGTTCGCTAAGATCATAGAGTTGTAGGGAAAAAAACATGGAGATCTTTAAATAATTAAATAAAAGGTTCATTTCTAGTCCCTTAATAAAACTTAAAGTAAACTGAACCTTCATATTGAACAAATTGAATATAGAAAACGTAGGTATAATTTTACTGCGCTGAAATGCGGACGGGCTAGACGAAAAACGACTTTGACTGACTTACGTATTCAGGTCTCTCTTCCTTAACTGACACTTAATATTTGGAATTTTTGCAGTTTCTTTCAGATAAATTAAACAATTTTTAAATTTATCCTTGATCAAGTTCAGATTTTTAGTTTCGTTGTATCCATTTGGCCAGATATCATTTTGAAAAATGTATCTCCATGATATCCCTCGAACTCCGACGGAGTACTCACGTTTGAGTACTTCCGAAAAACGCGCGGAAAAATCCCCAATTTCCATTGTTTTTCTTTTTTGGTTAGATCGTGGCTTTAGGTTGGCCCCCATAAATCTTAGGCCAATCAACGTTTAGGTTGCAACCTAAATGGGGACATATTTCCGTAGCCTCTAGCGGATGCTGGAGTATTCAGACCACCTTGATTTGGCCATGCAAAGAAAGAACGTTTTATTTCACTGTCACCCGACCCAGCTACAGGATGCTGTTCTAATGTTTTGTCATAAAAATCCGATTCACGCGTCCCCTCGGCCGTCATGACAGTTTTCAGGATGTCAACCAAACATTTTTGAATATCCCAGAGTACCTGGGTAATTTTTTTAGTACTATCCAGTGCGTAAGAACCACGAACTCTGGAAAATCCTTCATGCTTTAGCCTAAACGGTAACTGATTTGGTCATATTTTTTTTCTATGGTATATTGACTGTCGTCGGTTTTTATATGGCAAAATTTGTGATTAACTAGTCCCATTCTTCTTCTTAAGATGTTATCAATATTTTTGACCCTTATAAGTCACACCGGGTTACCAAAAATAGCAAAAACATGATACATAGCTCGCCTGGATACGTAACACCGCACTTTTTACAGAAAGAATCATGCTCGACTCAGCTGGACTTGCAAACGCATAGGCCCCTTCAGAGAATTCAGTCAAGGGCGTAGTCGAACTGATTCAGTAACGAAATATAGCCTTGTTAAACGTTACGGCTAATATTGAATGACTGGGAGAGATTGCTATTTAACCGAAATCTGGCAGCGAAACAAAAAAATAATGGAAAGCTGCTACGAAGTCAACAATGCAGTTGCCCGTCATTTGTCACTGCCTGTGATTAAATTTTAGAATGTGCCGCAGTTTGAACACTTTGATGATTTATCAACGTACTATTATGTATCTGGCATTGCTATGCGTCGTACCAGACTCACACGCTGAAACTTCCTGAGGTTGACTATCAAAGATTTTTGCAGCGAAGTCGGCAAGACTTATGCCATAGTAGTTCTTGCGATTTGTCCTACCCCCATCTTTGAAGACAAACACAAAGACGGCCGAATCTTAGATTTTAGGGTAGAACTCGTGTCTTCACTCTTGATCGATCACCAAGGTGCTGGACTTCAGTGCGGATATCATCTTTTCCGGGTGCTATTTTTTTACATAGCCATTCTATCGTGTGGATACATAGTTCCTGGCAATGAGGGTCATACGGCACTGCATAGTAAGATGAAGAGTAAAAACACTGCCAACGAGGGATGCTGCGTTTTAGTCATCGAAGTCTAGAAAGTGCTGTAAGTGCTCACATCGACGCCCAACTTAGACCGAATTACCATCAGCAAAGCTGCCGCCCACGTCGCAAACGAGAGTTTGATCTGATCATTTGGCATTGCCAGTTTTTACATCCTGCACCGATGTGATTTTATGAACCTATCTACGAAACGTTTAAGTGACTAGGTTATAGTCAATCATATTGAATCTACGACCATCGTTTGTATACTAAGTCAGAAAAGGTTTTTCGCGGGACTGGGTTCACGTGTTCGTGACAATCAGTCGGTTCTGATTAGCCGAGCTCTACATCCTTTCACTATTATTGTATCGAGAGCCAAACCCAAGTTCACCAGTAGGGCGATTGTTGGCAGCCAATGGCAGCAAGTAGCAGATCACAGAGAGGCGGTTTTCAATCAGTTCTCGCAACAGTCGATATTGGTACGTTGAAGGAAATGACGGGCTTTAACAAAGTGCCCCGTTACCGCACCATTTGTATCAGAAAAATAGCATAGGTCACTGTGATAGAGGACGAAGTGGGAGTTATCTCTCAGAACCTCGATTATCCGAAATCCTGAGTAGGAGATTCACATTTCATTGAAAAAAATACCCGCGTTGTACTGATAAAGATTGAGCGTCGACCATGAATCATACTACTTCAATCGGATGCTTTTCTTCTCATTTCTTAGCGATTTATTAGTGCAGGCTGGTCCCAGGCAGCCACTCAAACTGATTCGTCGCACTTATCTATAATTTTGGTTCAAGAGCCTAATCAAAACGCACTGATTATAAGCTGGCTTATTTTATGATGATTCACAGTTGTCTCGCAGACTGGTGCTCTTTTATAAGGTGGTCAACGTGCCAGACCTCAGTGCTCCACGTCCTAGTAGCATTATTATTACTGGTTGGCAACTGCTTATTCACCAGACCATAGATCTTGTTATTTCACGACTGACCTTCGTTAAAGGCCGTTCCACTATCCGCCATTTGTAGACGCGCTGGGCAGCCAACAACTAGGCCGCACTGACCATTTCTTCCAAGCAAAAGCCTTACCTTGTTGTGCTAATTCGTTATATGCAAGTATTAACACCATTCATGATCGTCACCGACTCATAAATAATGCAATTTATCCCTTTTGTCAAACCGAACTTCAGCTGAATCGTGTGTTTTGCTGTTTTCATTAACACGTTCGGCCATTACCATCATTAACTACGGAACCATTAGATGAAAGTATTAAGGGCTAGTAGCCATTATATAATTTTGATTTGTGAATCAGGCACAGGCAAGTTGTGAAATAAACCACCATTCGAAAATTGCCTACTTTTGAGGATCGCTTTCCAGCGCTGCTGATATTGCATTTTCCTTGAAATTAACAATTCCTCTTGAATTTCCTCCCCTTCCATCAGGTTCGCTTTGTTTCCTTCGTTCCTATTCCCCCATCCTCTTTCGCCTCTCCCCTAATTCTACTCCTTATGGTTTCCGACTTTGTCACAGCTATTTCGACGCATTGCCTTTTTTCCCTTGCACTGAATATTCAAAACGCTGGCGATCTATGACATATTAGACTTATTTTCAGCGCAATTGTTCAAGAGGCCGAGAAGGACACATCAAAGTTTTATTAAATCAACGAGAACATAATATCAAACATAAACGCTGTATATTTTAATATTTTAAGTCACCACGTGCATTGCTTCGGGGCTGTTTTTAACGGTTAACCAGGTCAGAAAGCCTTATAGAGAGTACTTTTCTTCAACAAGATCACAGCATATTCGCTGTGGATAAATAAGTACCCTCCTATCAAACACACTTTTTCTTAAACCAAAATTATTATTCTTGGGATCTGTCGCCGCAAACTTCGCCATTTATTTATGTTGTTTTAGGTATGATTATGCGGTATCCTTCTTCTTATCCCCTCTAACTTATGTATGCACCAACATCTACGTATCCTCTATTAAATTTGGCATTCCACCCAGCCACCTACAAATAAAGACTCCTTTGTGCTGTTCACATCTCGATCTCACATCTAACATCATCCAACAAAATAAAGACAAAGGTTAAGGTCAAATGTTTGAGGTTAAGTCACGCGTTAAGGACCGCCCCGTCCTAAGAGTTGAGTTTTTGTATTTAGGGATCCTCGTACACATTTCCCCGGTTGTCTCGCCCGAAGGTCCTTTAGGAAAAAGATACTCCTGTACACCTTAGATCCACAATTTCTCCACTTTGAATCATCACCCAGGACTCAGAAGCCAAAGCCATAAAGGTTCTATTTATGAGTAAAGTGGTTAGAAAAAGGGATGCGTAGATCACTTGACTTAGTAAAGTTTTGAAATGAGATCTCAAAACATCCTCCCATAACTGACACCTCCATTCACTTCTTTTAACACATTAACATGTACACAAATATATGTATTTTTTCTCCTTGGTTCTTCCTGATGACTTTATAAGTTCATCAATAATTTGTGCCCCCTACCGACTCAATTTTGTTTTACTTTTCCTAGACTCATCTCGCTATGTGCATCGTCTCCTCTGCCCTCCGGCGAACACTCCGTGTGAGACCCTACCTGTGCGCATTTGCTCTGCCTTCGTCGACTCTGCACATGTCAGCCCTCCTCCAGAAGGACAATACGCGTCGGCTGCCCGTTGCCTCCTCCCGTGCCACCGGGCCCTCCGTCAAGGCCACCTCGCGTCGGGAGTCCGTGGCTCAGGTGCGCGCAGAGGCCTCCCGGGCCCGGTGGGAAGCCGAGCGGCAGCATGCGGAGCGGGTGAGGGGTCTGCAACCAACTTGTTCCGTCTACTTCCAGTCGAATTTTGAACAGAAGCAGTGGCCGCTGGCGGACATTCTTGTCATGCTAAGGGAAACAGCTGTGCCCGAGATTTACGATTGTCAGGATAATCCGCTAACGGCTAGGGTACGTGTGCCCAACTTCCTTCTGTTCTGCTCGGTGTTATATTAGATGAGCGAAAACGTTTTTGACCAAGCTAGCCCACCTAAAGCCTGCCTTCAGGGAAACACAGGAGGAAAACATAGGCAGACGCATGTGCTTTACCTCGGTCGAGTTGAGGATATTCTTCACCACAACTTTTCAACTGCTATCTCAGCACTGCTAACCTGGTGATTCACACAAAAGTTTTCGTGGACCCTCTTCTGAAACCTGCGACCGGATCAGTGCAGTCTTCCCGTCCCTAAAGGGATTATCAGACTGCAGGGTGCAGCGCCTTCCACAAGCCGGCGTCTGGGGCGAGCGTACACCTTTCAATAATAATAAGCCGTGTGATTGCATTGAACACAAAACACTTTCCGAGGTGCGCTATCTACGCCATCTGAATGAACCAACAAATCAATTAGCTCATCACTAATGAGGGGACTGAACGTCTGTTTTCCAATAGGAGCCTAGTAGATCATGCCTACAAATACAGCGACAGCCGTCCAGCAGAGGTGCTTTCGCCAGTTGCCCCAAATGGGCAGCCTTAGCAAACTTGCGAAATGTTATTTAAATGTAGTTTAACATACTACAATCTAGCTTTCAGTAGCAATATTGTATGATCCTTTCTTTACCTTCCTGCTTATTAGCTGTTCGTTTTCATACTCCTTAAATCTTTTCAGTAAAAAGCTTTTATGTGTTTACTATTTTTACACCCCACGCATACCTTGATACGTAGTAGTTATTGGACGGATAAATATTTATTGCATGCCATTCTGTAGCAAATCCTCTTTCCAAAGTTATTTATTTATCGGCGTTTTTTGGTTGTGACGTTTTTTTAACCAATAGTGAGGTCAAAAACTTTCACCTACCTTTCACTTAATACAACTGAACTGTATTGAAGTTTCTAAATTCTTGTTAAAGCCACAAGCCGAAATCCAAGGAAAAATTAAAAATAGCAAGACGCGATCGCTCCAACAAGAATGTTATTTGCCCGTGACAATTTATAACCTCACTCGAAACGATCATCAGAGCCAGTCGCAGATGGGCTCCAGTGCACCTAATCCAAATCACCAGGCGAAGTAAATTCTTGTTACAGTGATCGCATCCCCTTCTTCTCGCATCCAGTTCAAGCGGCTTATTGAAATACATTCGCTATGCAGCAGCACAGCTGCGACCTGTGATCCCTTTTTAATAGGTAACCAACTTGTGAGCTCAGTGAACAGCCACTACTCAAAGTAATATGGTTACAGGGTCTGGGGATACGTATTCACCAAACCCAAAACTCGATTATTTCGCAGGTAGATTTCGTTAAAGATCGTTCCACTATCCACCTTGCAGTATGTGCCCTAATTCATGCTATGTGGGACCAAATTTGAGTGAGGACTTTTGTTATTTTAGTTTGATGAGTGGATTTTAGGCTCAGAAAGCCTTTTTCTAAAGAATACTGCATGTTCTCTTTCACACATTGAAGGAAAACAGGCAGAATTTGGGCCAAGTCGGAGGTTACCGGGCATCCAAACAATTCCCTATGCTATTTAATACCACGGAGCAAAGTCGATAGTTTTTGCGTATTGCGCTATAAAAGGGCATTAATATAAGTCAGAAAAGATTTATAATTAATCTCTTCTGGAACTGAAAATGTTAGGTCAATGAAAATTAGATGCAACCAAGTATAAGGAATCGCACTGTTTTTCAGGAACAAGAAATGAATTCAGCTTAAAAAGTTATTTTATAGAGTAGGATAGCTATTTCGTCAAAGGTTCATCGAAATTCATTCACCTCAGGAGGCAGGCTTATGAAAAAGCTTCTTCTATGCCGCCTGCAAAATCTGTACTGTAAAAAATGACACCTTATATAATTTCCTTTTCTCATTGATTTTCGATTTTCTTATAAAGTTGAATGTATTTTATGGGGAAAATCGCAAGAGTATTCCACCTTGTGCCTTATTGATAGGAAGTTACATGCTCTAATTTCCTACTTAAAGAAAAGGTATTCTTCAGCTAAAAAAACATTTTTTAATTACCGAATGATTTTGAAAGCAGTTTGCCATTACACTTGCCAAAGTACATGCTATTTACATTCCATCTGACGAAAATTACGCATTTCTGTACGCTGTCACATAGTGCTCTTAAAATTTTTATTGAATGGGGACCATGTTGTGTACTTTATAAGCAGTCTACATAAACGCCCATTTCATGGTCTGTAAAAATCTCATTAGAAACTTCCTTCAAACCGAAACATACCATTTTCTTCAAGTATACATTTACAGAAGACGTAATTTGCTACCAAATGATTGCAGAAAGAATTTTTTGTGTGCATGTGTTTCTGGTAAGAACGTAATATGTGACCCAACTTAGGGAACAAAGGATAGGTCAGTGAGTAATATGGTACCGGTGGAAATAGGTTTTTCATGTATGGGACAAGATGAAGAATAGGAGAGCGCTAACCTAATCATTATCCTGTTTTTAGTTAGGGTTAACATTTGTTGCCGGGTTATTAGGGGCGCACAATAGTTTGTTGCCCCAACAAGTGTGCAGATTGCAAATCCGGTGACTTTACCGCACGCATGCGCGATATCACTCCTAGCTGAGCTGACCCACTTTTATTCGGATTCTTCACGGGGGTATGAATGCAGCCCACCATGTGCGATCTTTCCTTATCAAAGAAAAACGGGTGCTTTTTGAAACCACCCGCGTCTGCTAACCCTAACGAGCACGATGGATAGCGTGAGGCTTACGTTGACATTTATTACAATCGCCTATTACACACTGACCTATCCCTTGCTCCCTGATTTGGGTTGCATATTACTATCTTTCCATATAAGCTAATAACCATGTTTAATGCTTATAGCAAACTATTTTCAATATGAATAGAGAATGAGAGTTCTGAGGACAGAGTAACTCCAAGATACCGGAATTTCAAATGATTTAGGTATGGCAGATCGCCATAAGCGAAATGCACGCAGTAGACTGATTTACGATCATTAAACAGATCATTTCCCAAGTACCACGCAGAGACATGATCCGAATCACCCTTCGGAAACTGAAAACAAGTTTCCTTTTCACTAGGGTGGCTAACAACGATATCGTCTGCACATCAATTAATCCTACAACCAGATTTCAGTAATATTGCCGAATCCAAAACGCATTTCCGAATTTCGATTAACGTTTAATGAGATCGGAAATCTACTGTAATTGGACAAATTCATCAATGTTCGCCCTATGTGCTCTGTGTTGTCGCCTCGCTGAACAGCATGTGGCTTGATACAGTCCGTCTGGATACCAAGGCAATTTTTCAAAATTTCTGTTCGGTTTCTTTCTCCAAAAAAGCAGATTTGTGGACAAAAGAAGGTGCCACAGGCTTTCGCCACTGCAGTCTCCATCGCGAGCTGATGGTCGAGTTGTTGCCGGTTGGACGCAGGTGTCACACTTTTACGCATGGAAATGAAGTACCTATCTCATTGATCAGGTTTACACTTGGTGTAAATGATTTTTAGAATTATTTGGTTATCTGCCATTCGATGGCCTGCTTAGTGTCATAGGCAACAAGAGTTTTCGAGGACTGCCTCCTTTGGAACACTTCAAGTCAAGTTTACCCAAAGTGGCTGTTCATTTTTATACCTTATTTTTGTATCGGACATTTAGGAATGTATATGAGGAAAATGGTTCGGTTGAGCTCCGTTAGAGTACTTTTGAAGGAAATTCCACAAGGTCACTAGTTAAGCAAATATTTAGAATGGGTAACCGGTACATCTGAAAATAAAAATTGATAAAATTAATGTCCGTTGCTTTTCACCAATAGCAACTTACACTATCCGGTCAAAAATACTTTTTCATACGAAAATAGCGCTCAGGCAAAGAGGTTAATACACTTTATTTTGGATGTATTATTCCAAATTGTTCAGCAAGAACGTCTTCCATTCGTGGGGGTTCATAATACAGCTTTACTTTGTATCGTGCGAGTTAAATAGGTTTATATACAATTTTATGATTAGCATAGGGACAGTTGAGGTCTCAGTTTCTGCATTTCAGTTTCCTTACACGTTTAGGTATCCTGCCAGAAAGGTTAATGCGGCCAGGTGGTTCGCCGATGCATGGCGAAAGCTATGCCAAAATTCCCCGTGCATAGGGCGAAGAGGCTTGTAGCAATTAACCCCTAGTTAACTGGTTGACCAACACCCCCTAATATTCGACCAGAAAATTGCTTGATAGCTGTGAACTGTCTTTGCATTATTATATTAACTAATAAGACGCGAAAAAGAGTCGTAGCAGAAGAGAGCATTCGAAAGGACACGTTTTAAAAGGTAAATATTTTAAACGAAGCAAGAAAAATAACAGGAGGATGATAAAAAACGAGAGAGGGAATGTATCTATAAATCGCCAGATGAGGGACTGTATTGTGTGATAATAATTTAACCAACGAGTTTTATTGATTACCTATGCGGTTACTGCCATTATATAATCGGCAAGAACGTAATATGTGACCTAACTCAGGAAACGAAGGATGGGTCAGTGTCTAATACGGGACCGGTGATAATAGGATTTTTATGGCTGGAACAAAATGAAGAAGAGGAGGGTGCCAACCTAATCCTAACCCTGTCCATTGATTTCATTTGAGTGATCTTTCGTGGCCTGTTAGTAGGGTCACACAGTAGTTTGATGCCCCGACAAATGTGCGGATGGCGAGATCCGGTGGCTTTACCTCGCGCCGACCACTTTGCGCGCTTTCATTCCTAGCTGAACTGAACCGCTTTTATTAGCAACCTTCACGGGAACCTTCACCTTTACTTCGCGCCGACGAATTCCTAGCTGATCTGACCCACTTTTATTCAGACCCTTGACGGGGGTAAACATGAGGCCCTCTCTGCGCAATCTTTCCTAATCAAAGTGAAACGCATGTGTTTTGGAATTACCGCGGCGTCCTAATAGTCGACACCTGGAAAGTTGCCATTTCAACCGATACTTCGGTCCTCCTACCGCAAACGAAATATTGTGTGTGACCCTAACGAGCACAATAGATAGAGTTAGGATTACGTTGGCATGTAGTACAGTCGCCCATTACATGCTGACCTATCCTTTGCTCGCTGAGTTAGGTCGCATATCATGTTCTTGCCGTTCTTCTTAAAATATATTTGAATTTGGAAGGGCGTCGAAACTTCACGCGAAAAATTCATACAACGTAAGAAATAATTTTTGGTAGATTTTGCAGGTTGCTTGTTCAAGAACCGCTATCCTGAGTTTACTAATATAATCAATATTTTAGCTCTACCTGAAAAATATTTTCGAATCGAAAATACCTTTAAGAATTTCGGCTGAAATTTCTTGAGACAGGTAATCTACTGTACATGTAGGGGAATCTCCAGCCAGACCCTATCTTCCTGGCTTCTCTGGCGTCTATGTCCTTGCTTCACGTGCTATTTTGTCACTGGACTTTGCAAAATCGACTGTCATATTCCCGAAACCGTCAATTCTCGTCTTTTATGACATCCTGAGGTGTCAGCGCACTTTCCTAAAGTAGCTTCTTACTGCATGTTCGAACCCTTAGCACTGCATATGCTGTTTTTTTATGTCTACTTGTCTAGCAGGACAAAAACCGTTTGCTTACATTTTCTTAAAATGCAGATCTCTGTGAACATGCGTACAAAAAGGGCAACCAAATTTTTGTCGAAGTACGAATTCTCAACTCGCTTGCCTCATCCACTGACCTTTCTGCCTAAGCGCCGCATCATTGCGCTTTGCAAGGTGATTTTATTTTGTTATATCTCCCCTTTTCCTTTATATTCACTGTCGCCGTCATCATCGTTGGCGCCAACTTCTGTTTCTTCTTCTTCTTCTTCTTCTTCTTCTTCTTCTGCTGCTTTATGATTTCGCCAAATCTTGCATGGAGCCTAGCCTCTAACAAGAAAACGTTTTAGAGTTGAGCATTATTTTACCACAGTAGTTACCCGGCTCATTTTCTACGTCTGCGAAAAAAAATCCACCGTTTCCAAATACCAGAAGCACAACTCAAATGTCTGCGAAACCCATGAAGCGCGCTGGACAACCTGTAGAACAGCCGTTAGCTTCGTGAAAAAAAACTTCACCCACCGGTCTCTGGACTGCGTTGATCGGAGGGAGCTGAATCATGAAATATGATGAGTCTAACGCAAACCACTTTACTGTGGTCAACCTGGGAAGTCTGCCGCACGTATTAGCGCCAAGAGCCTGCGGCGGATGGAAAACTATTTCACCACCATCGTCAGACACGCCCTAAAATAGAAACATGTTAACCTTACTGAGGAACGTGCTTCGTTCGCAGCTGCACACCAAGTTCCTCGAGGCCATGCGCTCTGGGACGAAGCATGTACAGTTAGGTACCAGCTCAGAGCCTGGGTATACAGCCCTCGATATCTGCTGCGGCAGGCCTGACTTAATCTCTAACCGAAAGCTTTAAAGCGTTCTGACTCAAAGTACTCATAGTGTCAACTTAAGCCTCGTCGGTCTGAGATTCCTCATTTGTCTTGCGTACCTATGATTTTTTCGTCTTGAGGTTACAAAGACCTAGGTCTGCAAGTAGTTTTTCCTTAGAAGAAATAGAAACTCTTTGAGGTGCACTTCCAAAACACTCTCTTTTTAGTTCTTGCATAATTATTTTCTATCAAGAATTTCTCAGATAAATAAAACTTCAGTTGAAATGTAATTACTACTCAATTGGTCGCCATTTTGTTTTATTTTCTCAGTCTTACTTTTTCAAAGTCATTTAACCAGCCGGTTATCCCGTAGATAGTCGAGCTGGCGCTTAAATATACTCTAAGAACGAGTGTACTTTATAGGAAGACTATTGAAAAGCAACCTAAAGGTCGAGTATAGACTCCAAAACGGTTTCACGAGAATCGGTTGTATTTTTTTCCGTCTGTCCATTACTCAAGATGCGCTTGACTAAGGTAAACAGGTCTTCGTTTCATTGCGCCGTCGCAGGATTGAAAATTTTCGTAAACTCTCATGCTGACAAGCTGGCCAGTTACTTATAAATTTAGATAAAATTTTCAGGTGCAATCATAAACATTCAATTTTGCATATATCAAGAGAACATTTATTTCTTAAAATTTCCATGTAAGTATTTCTGGTGTCGGATTAAGATGAATTTCAGATCGTCCTTTGAAGTAGCGATGAATACTTCCCAATTTTCCGTGTTTTCAAGCGGTTGCCCATATATGTAGATTCTGCCCTTTCGGAAAAGCAGAAACATTTTTGGACGTTTAAACAAGGGCTTGACTACTGCGTTTTAGGCCATCAAACCATTAATTTTCGAAATCGATTAATCGTCTAAGTTTCTAAAATACCCTGCTTTATTACATCTTGCTACATCTGATTGCCGTGGAGAAAAATATAAATCTTCAAATTCGGAAAGTTCCCTTTGGTAAAACTCGTAAGTTTAGGTTGCTCTCTACTCGAAGAAAAACACGTGCAGGTTCGCAAACGTAGTACAGGATAGCTATAAGAATATGAAACCACCAGAATCCAAGGTAGCTTAGATTTCTGCTCAAATGTTTAAACATGTTGGCTGATTACATTATTTATAACAACCTGTTGCAAGCAAAAACGGAATTGTCCGGTGTAGACTAGGGGAATGAATAATTTAGTTGCCGACAACCGATGATCTTCCCCCGCTCAACCGATGCCTCGACACGGACTACGGTAACGGGCGTTCATTGCGCCCGCATCCAACATGGATGATGAAATCACGGCGATTTAGAGCCGATCGTCTTTATTTCCGTCATCATGTTTCATGGACTAGATCATATACTGTATGAGCCTTGCCCGCTAAACAAGAGGAGTAATGCATGTTCGTCTTCCAAGAGGACGCTTTCACCTTCCTGACAGTTCGCTTCCCACCTCTACTCACTTTAATTGAATCCTGGTCATTCTTCTAAAAGGAACCCGAGCAAATAGAGGCCTGTCTCAACGCTGGCGCAATGGCTGCTGGTGGAACTGACATTGTCACTCGAATTGAAACCGGTGGCTTTCACTGGGACGAATATGATGACGTCGTCGCCCATCCTGACTTCCTCGAGCCTCTTCATCGGCTCCGCAAAGTCTTGCGCAACCGGATACCCACCGTTAAGAATGGTGGGTTAACCAAATTCCTTCGCTCTTCTTATATTTCCGCGATCTCCTTTTGCTCCTTGCCTGTCCATTTCTCCTCCTCCAGCTGCTGATACTACTATTATTACTACTAGTAGTAGTAGTATTAGTAGTGTGGATGTTAGAATTAGCATGGGTGGATATGCATAATGTTATTTACTTCCTAAAAATAATTAATAAAAGTACAGATAACATGGTATATGAATACACTTTTCACGTTCATAAAAATCTCATAATTACAATCTCTAAGCCAAAGCATACTCTGTCTCCAGGTAAAAAGTTTAAAGAAGACCCGAGTTGCTATGTGCTTGGAATCTTAATGCATATTTTTGGAAAGGGTTTTCCACAGAAAGCATTTGCGTGTAAATGGGCGAAATTCATACTACCTAATTAGCCCTGATTTAGTATTCCTTTCTAATCAAAAACACGTTTCTCAATTTCAGTTAGCATTTCATGAGATGAGCCAGCTCCAACACTCCTCCTCTTCCTGCTACAACTACTAATACTACTAGCATTACTTCTTCTACTTCTGCTAGTATGGTCGCTACAATTAACACCGTTCTCCCCTAGGTGGCTCCACTGTTGCTGGCCCGCGACTGTTTACTCGTCTGCCCGCAGAGCTTTCACTCAAATTCCCATCCGTACTTCTAGGCATAATGCTATAAGGCAAAAATTTGTGCTGAAATCGGGAAAAAGTTTTTTTGTCCCTAAGTCTTCCCTGGTTTTCTGTCTGTTACCCGAGAGACTAGGTTCGATAGAATGCCTGACCAAAATTATTAAATAACTTCTGGACTGGCATAGTGGACGGAGATTTAGGCTTATTTTCAATTGCCCTCTCATCCTTATGTGGATACTTCCGTCACAAGAACTTATTCGTATGTAATTTTACTTCCTCAGGACGAATCGGCGAAAACGTAGCCACGCTGGTTGGAGAGCAACAGGAGTCCATAATTTTGACTTCGTCCATCATCGAGGGCGTTCCGGAGGTCACTCAACTGATGGTCACCCTGGGCCAGGTTGGTGAATTTTGTTCCCGTTTGCGCATTTTGCATATTAGCACTTTCCACCAGCATTTTGCGCTGCCTTTGAGACTCCTTTTTATGTGTGTTGTAATCAAACACTAATTTGCAGGCTTGATCCTTTGCTAGCTATCATTAGCCTTTGCTCTGGTGACAATTTTATCCTGGTCGGGGAGTGTCTCCTATCGGCGCGCTACTGGTCCTCGAAAAGTCCAAACGCAGTGAACGGTCATCGGCCGATTGAGCTGTGGTTTGTCGGATTACGATTGCGTGGGTTGGCTTGATTATGAAAGTGTGGTCTCCTGCGCAAATTCCGCACCCACACTGGTCCGGAGTGTAAAATCCTGTGTGAAATGCCTGCGTTGGTTGTGGGTCATAGTCCTCCACATTGTCTACGCCGCTTCAATGCTAGAGCACAGAAGGGATCCTATGTAATATTGCGTTGTACCCTATCTCAAGGCCCATTCACGTAACTTTTGCGTGACCCTCAGCTTTCTGGAGGCTCCTATATGAGGGCCGTCGGCAGCACCTACCATGTACGACGTCTATTTGCTTTTCTGAGGAAAATGTGCCGCTAGAATAATGCTTTAAGCGTGAAGTTTTGCGTCTTTTCCGAGTGGCTCCCACAATTTCATGGAAAGACTCGTCCCCGTACCTCCTAATTCGGCGTCCTCGTGTTCTATCTGATTCCTGCCTAAACATTCTTAGCAAGGACATTACAGCAATAAACGGATATGAATTTACAAAGCAAGCGAATACAGAGGCATTTAAGTATCATTTTCCATGCCATTAACACGCGTAGACGCGCACATTATGACTAATTGATGGTTACAGTCAAAAGCTTGTACTATAGGTAAAACTTCCTTGGCTCCTCTTTAATGTACCCTTTATGACATTCCCTTGTCGTTTGTGATCTACGAACCCCCCCACCTCCTTTCTTTGAAATCTTTGTTCGTGCGAAGCTAGTGACCAGGTCGTGTGTGGCACAGATAGCCGAGCTTTATAGCTTTTTGTCGGTTCTGTCTTGTCCATAAAACATGGTGGGTGTGGAAGGCAGATGCTACGGAAACCCACTTCACTATAAAAACCGCGCGCGAGTCCTCAGCGGACAATGGTAGCAGACCTCGTCGTCAGTTTCGGTTGAAAATTTCACCTCAACTAACCCACCTGCGTAGGGTTGCAGGATTACGTTAGGTGGCGAATGCCAACTTTTTGTTGCACCGCAGTGGCTTGGGCCACCTTTAATGGGTAAATGGTTGCAAGTTTAGTGTCAAGCCATAACTTCAAATATTACCACTTCTGGGTTTGTAAACGCTCACCTGTCGGATCCGGGGCCTTTTGGGATTACCGGCCAGATAATGCCAGTGCAGGGGGTAATCCGCAGCTCGGCGGACAGATTGGTCTCTACTTTATGAAGTCCCTTTCTTCCCGGACCTCCTCCGAGTTGAAATGACTGACAAGCGTCTCAGCACCGGTTAGCTGAAACATGTGTTAGCCCTGTTTGAGACCGGCTAACAAAATCACTCAATATTTAGCTCATTCGACCTCGAAATGATAATGGTCTATGATTTAAATCTCTCCGTTGTTGTGTGATTGCGTAAACCGCATTTCCCTCCATCGACACTTCTAGTCAATGCAATATCTCTCCCGAATCATGCACAAAATTTCTAGTAGCTTTCCATAGACGCTGATTAAATCAGTTTGTATCGTCTACCCACCCTTCTAGCTCTCATGGGACATTGAGAAACTGAACGCAAACCTAATGGCCTACCTACAAGCCCTGGAAGAAAACAAATCATCCCGGACTAATGGTGAGTTCCCTTTAATAGCAACATCACTGAAATGTTATCTACTCACAAACATTGAGTAGTCAGTATTTACGCTTATTACCGTCGTTGTAGGAGAAGTCGTTGAGAGAATTGAAGTGGAATGCCTGCCCTGTGACGAAACTCTCCTCCTCGATCCGGCTCCAATTTTAGAAGCCATAAGGTCCAGAATAACCGCAGAGAAGACCACTCAGTTACCACCCAATGACGATGAACTAGAGGAAGTAACTGCAGTCGTCTGAGAATGCCCAAAATTGTACAGTTTAGTAATGTTGCGGTCTTGCCCCTTCCCAATAAAGACTTGAAAAATCCCATGTTTCTCTATATCAAGATGGGGGCAAAGTTATTCGATATCTCGGCACTATGCAAATTAAGAAAAGCCTCGTGGTGGCAGTGTCCAGATTAGGTTAACACTGGAAGCGTTGCAAGTCAGCTGGATGTACACACTGCCGGTTCTTCTGATTTCGCCGTCATCATTCAGCCCCATTGGTTAGAATTCCTATGAGTATTTCATTTGGCAGAAATCTTCATCTGTCCTATGTTTGAGAGCCACATGAGTGTCGTTGACCTCTCCGCGGTGCTTATTTCCTACACGCTGTGCTGAATTCCAACCGTGTATTTGTTTTACTGGTCAAGGCTAAAAATGACCATTTCCGACGTGTTAACTGCCAGTCATATCCAAATGAAGGCTGCGGGGGTTCAGTCCAGCAGAGGCTCCAAAAGCAGAGCAAACTGGCAGCGTTACGTCCCAGCCAGATCGGGAGCACCACCTCACTGCTTGACGTCACAGGGACCAGGGCGGTGGCAGCGACTCTGACAGTATTCAACTTGACGAAAAACCGGGTATGATTGGCGGTTAATAAACCAGAAAGGAATATGCACAGATCAATGAATGGAAACGAATATGCGCATCGCAGGTTCCGTGAGGATGCCTTGTGTGGCCGCACGGGATCTCTGACTATATTTTATAACACAGCCGTTTTGCATGCGTTGTGTCCAAGAATAACATCAGGGATCCGGATGTGAGCGCTTGTCCCTTTCATTAAATAAACCACTGCTTATAATACGTGAGAAAAACAGTAACAAAGACGGAAACTGTAAAAACGGTTGGGAGAATAGAAATCTTGGTTAAAATGAGGACAAGGAAGCCTCATATTACCGCACAACTGGGACACGGGAATATGAACCGGCGCACCTACCTAAAATACGTCGCCTTGTGATGAATTTCAAGGAGGGTAAATATTCCCCTGTCTTAACCCTCGCCCTAACCCAAACGCTGCAGTTAACACGAACCCGAACCTTTCCCTTAGCCTAACCCTAGGAATAACCCGAACCCTGACCTTAATATAAACCTAAGTTACCCGGCATTTGGCGTGAAGCCGCATGTTTTGCGGACAGTTCCTTTTCGCGTATCCTGTTTAGGCGGCCATGCGAGGCATCCATATCCCAGGTTCTTGTTGAAAAGAAGACGAAGGCATGACCACTGGGATGGAAATACTACTAGACAGAGTAAGTAGTCAGGTCATCCTTTCGCTGTGCACAAGGCAAGATGACTTGCATTTCTGGTCCCTCGGACTAAGAATTACATGGCAGACGCAAAAAAAGAATCCTGATACCATTTGAAATAAAGACGAAAGCAAAATCACTGGGACTAAGTCTGAGCTCTCGAAATTGAAAAGGAGTGAAATCAACAGAGACTGTTGGAGTGGAACAACGCATGGACAGTCATACCCTGGGCGTGGATGGAGGGGAGGGGGGGTTTACGTCCGTAACTAGGTCTGGTTCGCGTGGCCCGACTCACGTGGGTTTCACGACGTGGTTGCGTAGTTTGCCCTTGGCGGCGATGTGAGCCGTGACACCTGACTGTGTGGGCGGAGCGCGTGATAAAACTGGGGTACCTCAATATGCCTACTGCTGGAATTGGCGTCCGAAACCCGACAGTTCAACGGAAGATGTCTACCGTATGCTCCATGGAAGGGTGGTGCATGGACAGTGACTTGCGCGTGATTTAGTTTAAAGTGATAGTAGACCTGTGCTGCATCTACCGCACTCTCTCCTCCTCCCCACCTCTGGCCGGTGTCTAGACAGAGTCAAGAAGACCGCAGGTGGGAGAAGGTGCAGGTACCTAGCGCGGCCAGGGTCCCTAGGCCCTAGCCGTCCCCTCATGTTTGGCGTTTGTTTTGGGAGCGCAACCCGGATAACGCCTGCCGGGTCCCTGATGCGGCCCCCGGGTTGGTCCGACACCCACGACCCAACAGTTCCCACCACGTTCTGCTGCCGACCCACGCCAGTATCCGCGTGCTCTCGAAGTCGAACTCATGGTCTTCCTGCAGTGTTTAAGTGGTGGCTTGAGACAGTGGGTCGCGTCTCCGGGAGGCCCGTTTGTGCTCGAGTATTCGCTAGCTGAACCGTCCTCCTGTTTGGCCTGTATAATAGCAAGGGACAATTATAGCACGGAATTTAATACACTACGCCCGATCACTCACCTGCGTCCAGCCGGTCCTTCAAATACATGGTTCTGGCACGCATGGTAGCCGCCGGTTGATGGGTGATACTGACGCCTAACTCTGCCGCGAAGTGTTCTGCTGCCTCGAGCAAATTCTTCATGTACGGTAGGCACCGCCAAATCATTGGTGTCTAACTTCTTTTTGTCAGTCGTGGGTGCCTACGCATGCAATGGCTGATGAAATTCTTCTTTGCCAGTTGGTTCCTGGGATGCCGTAGTTATTGTACTCCCCTTTTGGGCTAGCCACAGTGCGTTTTGCCCGTTCGAGGAGTGCTCTAACGCAGCTACGGTTGGGTACCCCCAGATGGTTTCTATGATAGCTGAGGATCTGAGTTTTGTCATTTGGCTTTCTATACACTATATTTTTGAGGCTAACATCAGGTCTGCGCGTGATGAACACGTCAAGGAACAGTAATTTCTCGGCTTTACTCTTCCCCTCTCCTATATTGAATGTGGGGAGGTTGCTGAAAGCCTGTCCTCAATAATTACGAATGTATCTTGCACGTATCGGCGCCAAAACACAGGTTCTTAGTGTCTGAATACCATATTTTCCAGTTCTTGTAGGAGCAATTCCGCAACCGGGCTGGACATTGGGGGATCCACGCGTGCTCCTTGGATTTGTTTATATGTTCTACCCTTGAAGTCGAAAAGATGTTCATTGGAAGAACGCAGAGTTGCATTAGATGGTCGATTTTTAGGGCTCCATCGTTTCGTCGTACTAATCTTCGAGCCGTTTGCATAGCAAATTGCGTGACAAGTCTTTTGGAATGGACGTGAATGATGAGAAAAACATCGAATGATATCATAATTTGTTCTGGTCAGATAGTTTTATTCTTGAATCGGGAGACCGAATTGAGTGACATCTCAGATTTATCTCGAAGAAATTTGCGTTTTTGGGCCATGCTTTTTGGCTAGACTGCATGTGGGACTGTCTCTGAGTGTCAATATTTATCGCAGGAGAACGCTGGGCTTGTGGATTTTCGAAAGTGTCAGTGTTGTATTGATTGGCTTCGTCTGTCGTCATTCACCGAGCGAGATAAAAGGTATGTGCGTCATTCGGCTTGGGAGTCCGGTCAGCTGGCGCCGATCATCGTGTGCGCTCGCCTGACTGTTAGTCATCGAGGAGAGCTTCTGCCTTCCGGTTGGAATCAACGCGGTTCATCACGACCGTTGTTCTTTCTTTGTCAATTTAGGAGAGAGGAAGAGGAAGCCCAGAAAGTAATTTAACCCTGATGTGTTCATCGCGCGCAGACCTGATGTTAGCCTCAACACTATAGCCAACTAACAACACTCAGGTCCTCAGCTATCATCGAAACCATCTGGTGGTACCCAACCGTGGCTGCTTTAGAGCGCTCCTCGAACGGGTAAAACGCACTGTTGCGAGCCCAAAAGGGGAGTACAAGAACTACGGAATCCCAGGAACCAACTGATAAAGAACGGCTGTCCGAAGAAGTTCATCAGCCACTGCAAGCGTAAGCACCCACGACGGACAAACGGAAGAGAGACGCCAATGATTTGGCACTACCTACCATACATACAAAATTTGCTCAAGGCAACAGAACACTTCGCGGCAGAGTTAGGCATGGGCATAACTCATGCGTGCCAGAACCATGTATTTGAAGGACCGGCTAGATGCAGGTGAGCGATCGGGCGTAGGGCATTAAATTTGTACTAGAATCGTCCTTGCTATTATACAGGCCGAACAGGAGGACGGCTCAGCTAGCGAATACTCGAACACAAACGGGCCTCCCAGAGACGCGACCCACTGTCTCAAGCTGCCACTCAAACACTGCAGGAAGACCATGAATTCGACTTCGAGAACACCCGGATACTGGCGTGGGTCGGCAGCAGAACGGGGTGGGAACTGTTTGGTCGTGGGTGTCGCACACCGACTCTATCAATAGACATCTTTTGATGGAGTCAATTCGACCGTCGTAGTCCGACGATGTGCACCGTATCCTCAAAAAGGTGGTGCAGGGACTGTGAATTGTGTGCAAATTAGTTTACAGTGATAATAGACTTACACAGCCTTTACCGCACACTCTCCCTTCCCTTAGCCGCCGGTGCCTGGTTTCCAGACATAGTCAAGAAGGCCGGATGCGGAGTCGGGTGCCGGTGAATCATATCCATAAATGGCCAAAGTGGGTGGTGCGGCATGTTCCGGCACCTACGCAAGGCCATGTTTGCCATTTGTTATGGGAGCTCATCCCAAATACGAAGAACGCGTTCCGTACCCTGATTTGGCCCCCTGTTGGTCCAGCGCATCTACCATTCGACCTGTTTAGGGAGGGGGCTTCTTCAAACTTCTTTAAGAAGGGCATGTTTAAGATTGCTTTAGATATCGAAACTTCTTTTTTTATGAACATAAATGAACCCATCGTAAAACACATTCATTAACTCATATTGTTAAAGTTTAGTTTCTTTTGCGGGAATTATTCGAGGCGGAGTTTGTGTGTCTCCTCTACTGAAGATGGCTCAATTCCAATACCGGCTAGTTAACAGGCTTGGACATTCGATTGGTGCGTGAGAGAGAGAGAATTTAGTCGATTCTGTAGATCCCGTTCACATGACACTAGCGCAATTCTCACGGTAACAAATCTGACGTGTTCCCGCCTATCATGACGTGCTAACTCTTAGATTGGTACGCCGACATTTGAAGGGGCAACTTGGACCCCGTGTTCAGCACTATATGTGCACGTCGAGCGACTGGCTAGGAGTTGGAAAGTTAGGCTGCAATGGCATCTTCTCTGGGCGCTAAGCCTCTCCCTTGCTTCTGTGTTTACTGCATCCGTTATGGGCAGGCCAGGTCGTGTGTGGCACGCGTAAACTGGCTCAGATTCGTCAGCCACAGCATCTGATCCCTTCGCTGGTTAGCTTGACTTTGCCTGGCCAACGGGCCAAGGAGAGCGAGACAGGATAGAGTACGCCACAGCAAGGGGCACCCGGGGACGTTGATATTCACGTATATTAGTTTATGGTAATAAGCGACTTGCGCAGCAGCCAACGCACACTCACCCGCCTAGCCCACCTGGGCCCGGTGTCAAGTGTGTCTTTGAAGGCAATTAAGCATTTAAAGCAGACTACAAACTCCGTCTGTAATTGCCCCGATATCCTTGCCACCATGAAACACAGGAAGTACCGGACTGTTGTCGTGAGTACGCATCCCTACGAGGAGGAGGAGGAGCCGTGAACGCCACACGAAATCCAAGCAAGTAAGTTGCACAAATTTATGTTAGCTGCCCTCAGAGGATACTGAAGGCGAAGTTTTATGGGAGGATCACAGACATCCAGATGCGGGAAGAAAGCGACGTGCTCAGTATCGATGTCCTGATACGGTAGATACGACTGCCAAACTGACTACGCTTCCATCTCCTCGCTATGCGTGCTCGCAGACAGGGCGGATGATAGGATCAATACAATGACACCCTAAAGACGTCACTCAGGCGCCTGTACTTCCATTTCGGGACCTTGAGAGGTCTCGTACAGCAAGGACATACATAGCGCACTGGCCTAAAGGTGGCAGAAGCAACTTTCGAGCCGTCTCCAACTCATAAAACACTACCTCCATCAACATCATAATCCTCATCACCACCACCACCTCCATAACCACCGCCGAACCTGCCACAACCACCACCACAAACACTTCTTCTACTACTACTACTACTACTACTACTACTACTACTACTACTACTACTACTACTACTACTACTACTACTACTACTACTACTACTACTACTACTGCTACTGCTACTAATACTAATGCTGCTACTGCTACTACTACTACTGCTGCTACTACTACTACTACTACTACTACTACTACTACTACTACTACTACTACTACCCCGTGAATACAAACGTTAATTCCGACTTGAACCGCCGTGTATTCCATAGCAGTGTGACCGCAGGGACGGTTTCTTGCGCGTGAATTATGCTGACAACAGACCTGCGCAGCAACCACCGCACTCTCACCTGCCTCTCCCATCTGGGCCTGGTGCCATGCCCAAGTCAAGGAGACCGGAGGCCGGAGAGGAGATTGGCCCAGGTGACTGGAAATTTGCAGCTGAAGACCATTGTGTCTGATTCATCTTAGGGTTCACTTGCACATATGGGAAACAATGGAAAAGTGGCATTTCCCGCTCATTTGCCGTTGTCAACCATCAGTACCCCTAACTTCGGGCTGATTCTGAGCTCGGGTCATCCTTGCAATTTAAATAAAAGCTCGGTCAATTAACTGCCTACTCCGTACTCTTGTCAGAAACAATAGATGATCGCCACTTCTATTTGGCCGCACGTTGAAATTGTGTCCCACGCCAGGCGAACTCTCCTCCTCCTGTTCCACGAATACCCAAGCAACTGTTGGACGCCATCTGAGAGGA
This sequence comes from Schistocephalus solidus, assembly GCA_017591395.1. Classification (NCBI taxonomy): domain Eukaryota; kingdom Metazoa; phylum Platyhelminthes; class Cestoda; order Diphyllobothriidea; family Diphyllobothriidae; genus Schistocephalus; species Schistocephalus solidus. The sequence continues at coordinate 45,788 of WEDG01009196.1, read as the reverse complement.
TATAGCTTTCTGCACAGAAATATTGGAGAACGGCGTAGGTCAAGCTGGCATGCGGACGAGGAACACTTCCGCCGCCGCCGCCGCTGCCGCAAAATGTGAGTCCCGAATGAAAGGGATGACGTGTGTCGCAGAACGTCCAAATCAACCTTGACGTTGATTGGTTGGTTTAGCTAGTCGGGATTGACCGAGAACTAGACTGCAAGTACACGCGAGGGGTGCACCGTCGAAATAGACGGCCGGAGTTGGGCCAAGCAAATGTTTCCTGGTCCGAAGATATACAAGGTTCCGATATAGTCGGGTGGTGATACTCGCCCCGTCCTCTCAGCTCTCCGAATTGAGCTCTCTAGTTGTGTCCCAAACGCACTTTAGTGTGTCACGGTGATCGACAGCCCAATCCAACGCTAACTTGTTAGTCGTATTAATCTTTAGATGGTAACGACGATCGATAATGTGACTCCACGCTAAGAACTAGTCGATATATGCTTAGCCAACCGCTACGCTATAACGGACTTAGCTGACAACGTCGTCTAGTGAATAATAATAATAATAATAATAATAATAATAATAATAAGAAGAAGAAGAAGAAGAAGAAGAAAGGTAATGGGTGAAATTTCAGGTAATAATACCGAAACTCACACCAGTTTGAGTGTAGCGCGTACCAGTTAATAAACACCGACTAAAGCAAGCAGGGAAAAGGCGAGTTAAGTAAATTCGTAAAAAATAGAATAACTATAAATTTGTGTAGGAATATGGTAAAGGACTACCACAAATCCTAATTAAGCTGCTACGCTAATAGGTTCCTCGGTGTCACCGACGTCCGTAGACAGAAAACGGTGGGAGGCGAGGAAGACTCCGCTATCAATTTTTCTCTCACTATCTGTCGTTAAGGCTGAACAACATCGGCTTGAGTGAAATTGAATCAGGACGCAGTCGGTAAATGCATTGCAAAGAGAATACTTAAAAAACTGCGTACAAATAAAGATATATCACAATGATGACTATAGCAAAACTACAGATTCACTCATCAGTCAAAGGCTGGTCGAAACTAAATCATTTATGAAGTTATCTGGCCAGAATCCGATCGCGGGTTGGCGTGACTCACTCTAACCTTGAGTTCACGTCTGGCCCTTCGGTCTTCATGCTGTGGGGCTGACGTGCCAATTGTTCCCCATTTGCTAGGAAGTCTGCCTCTGGAGGACTCAAATGGAACGCGACCGTCCGTTATGTGATCAACGTAAAACACGAATTCGGCCAAATCAGTCTTAGCGAGTGATGTTGCACGTGTTTCAGTAAAACTTGTCCATCTAAATGTCTTTCCTGATGTCTGATTTGGAAATAATTTTACTGGCCTTATTTCCTTTGGCGCTGAAGCGTTTTATATGATGCACATTTTGATATATCTTGACAGCAAAGAATGCAAACAAAATAACTTGATTGGCGACTACCGGTATTCACGGGAACTTCAGACCACAACTTCCCAAAATAAGCTCAGATTCACGAATCTTTCATAAGCCTTTAAAAATATTTATAACTGCCCAATACAATGTATAAACGCCAAATATACCTTCAAAAATCACCCCAAAACATTTCGGATTACCAACCTGCTGGTTTTTTGTATAAAATCGAATATGAGCATAAGGACCATTTAACTGATGACATTCTATACGTTAAACTCAGCTATCTTTCACTAATGTAATGCCCATCGTACCTCGGCATGTCTACTAGGACAACTACGTAACATTTCGACCGTCACGGGCTACGACGCCCAACTGCGTACCTGACAGCGTGAGCCTGTAGTGAGCCCAATCCGACAGCTGGCCGCAACAGTGTGCTTCTGACGCACGTACACCCTAAGGGCAGTCTTCTGTCCGACATTACGAGGCCCTGCGTTGCTGTCATCGCCTCTGGCCTACAACTAAGAGGCTATGTCTGGTTTTCGTCCAATCACAGCTCTCCAAATCAGTCAATCAAACCTCAAGGCCGACACGGGCATGCTCGCGCTGAAGGCGCTTTGATTCTCGCTCGGACACCTGCTCCAGCGTCATTGCAGGTGCGCCTCTTGTCCGTCTGCCAACTTGGTCAATTAATTTTGTATAAAATACAACTCTCTCATTACCGGCGCCTAACGCCACCACTTCCAAGTCGGACCCAGAGTTGAATGTCTCAGCGAATGGCTCATCTATGGGTTTTTAGATGTTGTTACAGACGCAGCTTCTACCACGTTCTCCCTTCCATCACCCTCCTTGTTCAGATGGCAAGACAAAGTCAACATGACCGGATATGGAGTTTTGTTTAATAGCCATCAAGGCCATACGACCAGGCTACGCCTGCCACACACGACCTGGTTTACACTACATGATCCAAACTAACGTAAATACAACTCGTAGTTCAAATACCTGAGAAAGCGTCATTTCAGCCTGATGCTCAGCGCGCCAGTCATTCAAAGTGACTCGTCATAAGGAGTCAATTCTGTCTTCAGATGACAGCTTCTTAATCTTCGGCTGCGAGCATGGCCTGATAGCTTCTAGCCAATCAGATTTAGTATAACGAGAAAGGCCCGGATATGGTGTGGGAGTGACCTTCCAGTCTCAATCTTGCTGTCCCTTCACTCGCAACTGTCCGATCCTGTCAAGCCCGTGGTGTTGAGCTAGATGAGTGGCTGCATCACAAGTAGCAAACAGCAGTTAAGATTTAGGGCAGATAAAAATTGTCGGAGGGACACGGATCACTCAACGAGCAGCCTTCTGCCATACCACGTTTCAAGTTTCTCTCTATAATTTAATGAGAAAACCATTTCCTTCATGATGCAGCTGGTGCTCATGCAAGGAAACTTCGGAAAAGTGAGTGCATTCGGACAGGTATACAAACGATCACACTTGTTAGATTAGACCTTCGTTGGCACCACGGGGAAGCCGTATCCCGATTTAGCGCTGCTTGCCAGGAGAATTGAAGTCAATGGAGCAGATTTGCTGACTTGAATAAATCCCCACCTATGTTTAAACAAGGTACCGGTTGAGGTGTACAGGAAAACGATTTACACAATTCTATTGCTGTTGGTTACTTGCGTTACTAACATTCACATAAGTTGGTAAGACATACTTGACGAAAAATAGTGGGCAGCTACAGTAGATTCCCAATCTCATTAAAATTTAACTGAGATTCTGAAATTTGCTTTCATTTCGAAAAGCTCACTAAATAAGGGTGATAATATTGATGATCATGCTCCATATTTCAGTCAGGTCATGGTGCCAACTGTTGAACGAGATTCTTCCTGATTTCCTGGAAGACTACAGTCTGGGAAAAACAATTACTCATTTTGTATGAATTTTGCTCATTGATTTTCGATAGCCATATAAATTTGGTATAGTTGATAGAAAAGGCGGAGGAAAATATGCTTCCTTGTACTAATTTAGCAGCAAATTACCTCTTCCTAAAATGTTACATTTGCAGAAAGGGTATCGTACGGTTTTAAACAAACGCGTTTAATTGCCGAATAAGTCTTAACACGACTACTTGCATTCAAGGTTTAAAAAATACATGCTATATTCATTCTGTCTAAGGAAAGATCCGAGAAATTTCCACCCTCAAAATTTTGCGGCAGTGGGAATCTTGTTGAATACCTGGCAGGCTGGCAGGTTTTCGTCCAATCACAGCTCTCCAAATCAGTCAATCAACCTCAAGGTCGACACGGACATGCTCGCGCTGAAGGTGCTTTGCTTCCCGCTCTGACGCCTGCTCCAGCGTCGTTGCAGGTGCGCCTCTTCTCCGCCTGTCAACTGGATCCAACCTATTTTCCATTAATTCTGTACAGAATACAGAAGGCGTACTTTGGAAGTATAAGAATGAATAGGCCTGTGCATGCTTTTTGTAAAAAAATGTATTTGAATTGATAAGGGCATCAAAAATAAATTTTAAAAAATATATACTACATAAGGAGCCATTTTTTACAGAATTTAGTTTTTGCAGGCGGCTGGAGGGAAGTTTGTTAAAAAATTGGCATCCTGATTATCTTGAGATTCGGTTGCACAATGCAGTCTTTTCGAATCGAAAACACACTTCAGAATTGCGGTTGGTATTTCATGAGGTAGCAAATCTACTGTGGGCAAGCGAGGCCTGGATACTGCGCATGACCTCCGATAGCCCTTTTTCAATCCTATGGAAGAAAGGAAAACCAGGTGGACGAAGGCAAACATTTCCAACGTACCAGAAGAAGGAGGAGATTACCGATACAGGCGCATTATCTTGAGTTCGCTGCCTGCCATTCAAATGCTGCACAGAAGATCAAACCCTCTTTTACCTGGTCACAATGCTGGTGGGATTTAATCGTGCCTACGAGAGGCATGATCTTGTTGTGCGCACTTTGAACCTTAAATCTCACAACGGCATTTCTATCCCGACTGTCGCCATCGGCCGGTCGGCAGAAGGCCTCCGGTAAAGTATCGTATTAGGGTACCAAAGGTTCAATTCAATAGTCATGGGCCTAGTTTACTGCGAGCAGAGTCGAATAAACCTTTCGAAGGGAAAGGTCTCTACCTCCCAGAGTTCACTGTTTACAAACTAGTAGTGTTAGATTTTATGTGTAAATTCATATGATAATTATAAATATTGTACTGAATAACATGTCAAATAAAGAAAAGAGAGAATTTAATAGCCATTTCTGGCTTATTAGCCGTCATCAGCCAGACATACCCACCCTCGGGTTTTGCAACTCCTCAGGTTCGAACTCGTGATGTGTCCAGAGCCCTAACCATTGAGCCACGGGCTCGTTGTCCTGTCGTTGTGAGCACGTATAGTAAAAATCCTTATAACCACTGCGTGGCTGTTGGTGGGACTCGAGAGTGCATCCCAAGGCACCATAAAAAACAATGTTCTGTAACGCAGGCTATGGAGCACCTCCTCACCAGAGTTTTTATGATAGGATTTTTCGTAATCCAAACAATAAATCACCCCATCGCAAAGCCAACTTCTGTCCATGTATGCGCGATTCCAGCATACGTTCAGGCTGGCCTGTGTAATTACAAGGAGAGTTTAGGCATGGGATGCGAAACACCAGCCCAGATTGCTCATTGGGGTTTAGTCGGGTCTTTGATTTTAGTAGTCTTGGGCCGATGTGCAATGCCAACACCTAGCCCCGGGTGCTCGGACAGATTTGATCTTTTCACACGCAATCTCCTGAGACTCGAACCTTTGCATTCATTCACAAACTTTAATGTATGTACTTGTGGCAGTCTCATATTGATATTGAGTCAGCTAGGCCATAATTGCCATTCGCAAGCAACTGAAATGATTCCTACTTAGGATTAGCAGCCACCCCAGGTTGAAACAGTCTGGAAGAAAGAAGGAGTCCTACTGCAAGCGTGTATCTCCGATCCCTTTAAAGCAAGGCCACATCCCCCTTCTCCCGGGAGATAAGGTCTTACGCCTTTGTCTGAGCAGAGCCAGGATAAGTGCTGTGAACCCAATGAGGACAAGACTGGGTTCGACCAGGAATAATGTGTCATCCAATCAACCTAGTGAGGAAGCCAACGAACCATCTGTTTGAACGGTCACCCGCCACCTCACCCACTCTCATCCAACGTTCTGACTGGCCACGAAAGCAAGCCATCACTTCTGACATATGCATAAGTACAACCCGACCAGCTTGGAGACAAGTTAAAAGGCAGTTTGATAATTTTTGCAGTGCCTGTTTGACAGCAAACTCAGCTGGTAGAAATGTCAGTCAGATAATACGCGTATACCAGTAATCTCTTCCCTCTACAATCATCACGCTGGCAGATTGGGAAGGCAGAAGACTGGTGATCAGGAGGATTCACCACTTTTCGGAGTAGGATGGTCGATAACTCGTGAGGGCTCCCAACTCAGAAGGCAGGTAAGAAATCTATATGAAGAAGCCTTCACTGAGAGCAAGAGAGCCTGCAGGCAGCACTGCTAGCGTCCTCACCAGAAAAGTTCGGTGTAGCTTTGAGCTTTCGCCCCTCCCCACCGAGCGTGTATGCCTTTCGTCTGAGCTGTGTTCACTTGCAGTCGAGCAGTGAAGGACACAGTGTGATTGGCTTCGAACTCTCGCAAGCTGGTGTCATGATTTAGGTGACTCCAACCGCGATTCAACAGGCGCGTGAGGCGGAAAAATGAGAGATGAGTAAGTAGACGTTCTGGTGATCGAGTGAGCAGACTGCCACAGGCCTCCAGTACCATACACATTGTGAGACTTAAGGTTCAAAGTGCTCACAACAAGATCATGCCTCGTGGGCATGATGAAATCTGACCAGTTTGGAGACACGATAAAAGGGAGTCTGATATTCTGCGTGGTATATGTTTGGATGGTAGGCAGCAAGCTCAGAAAATGCGCCCATACCAGTAAGCTCCTCCATCAACTTTTATCACGTTGGAATTTTGGCTTCGTTCACCCTATTGCCTTCTGTGTATTTTATTGGCTATTACTTCCCAACACTCGGCATACGTTCGATATTTTTTCCACAGATTTCAAAGAAGATCACCGGCAAACTCTCTACTTCCTAGTGCCGAATCTCGTAACACAATTCTGCCTGAGGTGACCACACCATCGTAACTATTTGCTAGAAATTTTTATGGGAAATTCAGCATTGCATTTTATTCGTTTGAGTTCCCAGTAACTCTGTTAACACCATCTGTGAATTCACAGCTGATATCACAGGGACTAACACTACTTCGAAATTTGCCATTTTTTTCCAAATATTGCATCTTCCCGTAACTGCTAATCAGCACTACACTTTTCAGATTAGAAATACTGAAACTACAACTACATATGTGATAAATGTTGAAAGAGGTACATGCCTAAGATACCATCGAATGCAATGACGCATTTTATTGCTATGTTGAACATCATTTTTTTCCTGTAGACCACATCTGCCTCAACGAAGATCTGCTCGCATTGAATTGTTTTGAGATGAGACATCAACGTTTCGCGCACGAAACTGGAACGCCGGAAAGACATTTCTCCAAACTCCACATATGTGTACAAACTGATGCCGCGAAAGTTGCCATGCCTGCTGCTAAGTCCACCAACCAACCACGGTTTGCTAAATAGGTGAGCTTTTGAGTCGTGGGGTACATAGGGCATTGAAGACATGTGGACTCAATATTGCTATCCGCCTAAAGCCTCCAGGGGACCGGCGAGGAAATGAACTTCCGAGAGGCAGGTTAACCGGGTTCAGTTTGGTGCTCCATAACGTGGGCGTCATTAAAAAGAATAAGGTTATTTTCTGCTCTTTACGGAGGGCGCCCAAAAAGGACGCCGAGAACAGGGGGCGGGATGCAAGGGAATGATAAACGTCGCAGTACGGCTTTGTGTTACTCATTGATGCGTCGGCAAAGACGTCAGAAACTCCACGCCCTTTTGATTGGTTGAGTGTTTGCCGGCTCAAGCCAATCAGGAAACGATTAGTCCGATCTGCCACTATCAACGCACCGGCGTCGCTTCTCGCGGAGCGATCAATGCTTTCGCCCAGTCGTAAGTCGGAACGCTTTACGGGCGGTGCTGTCGTCGCCGTAGTCACTCGTTTCCACGCTAAACGAGCTTGTTTAGCCGCCCAGACTTTAAATGGCAGTAAAAAATGCAACGGGCAGTGGTGACCGTCTCAGGCGCAGGAAAAGACCGAAAGCTTGCGCCAAGATCTGTTATCACTTCGGCGCGGCCCTGTTCTTTGTCGGATTAATTGTCACGATCGTGGGCTTTGCGTCGACTGACCTCTTTCAGATTTTTGTCTACGACAATCGGCATCCCGCCATCTTCCATCATATCGTCATTCACGTTGGCCTTTTTGCCATCGAGGGCGACTTGCAAGACAATGATAATGAGGTCACTCCACTGGAATATCCACCCATCCTGGATGGTAAGTTTTTCATTACCATTGAGCTCAGTAAAACTCCTAATTGTCCTTTGTCATAAGTTGATGAGCCTCGAGTTACTTTTAAAACGTCAATAACTGTTATTTACGGCATGATGGTCGATAAGGCCACGCTTGTGGGAGAGGTAGAAAACTCTTGTATAAGTCCACATGGTTTAGAGATTATTACTAGCAGGAGGAGTTATAAGACACAAAAAATGAAGGATTTAGTCCGCTCAGAACCCTGAGCTGCTGTCTGGAGTGGGGCATAATTTGCCGCGGGCGAGGGTGGGGAGGGGGTCTGCCGAAGTTGTGAAATCATACCTTAAACAAGCAGCATGTATGTGTTTTTGGGAGCGAGTTCAAGGGCCTTGTTTCATAGTTCACCGGCTTTGCCGCACACGAGATATGGATGTTTGTGATTGTCTGAACACACGTGCGTCTACGTCGCAATCATTCAAGGTGCAACGGCCGGAGACGTTAACGTCTACACTCAATTGAGTGTGGCGCTCACAGGATAACGTAAAGCAGTGGGAAAAACTCCTGGTTTAGGACGAACTGAACAAAGTTATTAGGTACGTCCTCGCTCGCATCCAGCCAACAAGATAAGCAGTTAAACGGGTACAAACATTTATACCTAAGATCAAGGAGTCTAGTGCTTCGGTAAAGGATAAATAGTGCAAAGTGGGGCGTGCTTTACAGCATGGGAATGACCCATGTTTTGGGGGAAGGTGAAACCGCCGACATTCTAGTTAAACAACCGATGGGGAGTGCTACGCTGTCAGCAGTTGCGGGAAAGGGCAGTAGGAGTGCTGATAAGAGAGCGAGAGAGTTGTTAAAAACGTTGCGGAGGGAATGTGAGCGAGTGCGAGGGAAGAGCCACCGGCAATCCGCGCCAAAAGCTTTCTTTTCATTCAAACGGTCCAGCCCGATTTGTGGAGGATTACAAAGGCCATCTGTTGGGTTCCAAGGTCACTACGTCTAGAAGTGATCGTGGTTACTGACCCTGGATCAGTAGGACATTTGAAAGAGGTGTTTTACATCCTTTTTATGGAAAGAAAATAACAGACCGATTGTGGAGCGAACGAGGAATGGGTTGGATCAGCGAGCACTTAGATTGGACAGAGTACATCGATTGCAAGAAGCATTATGATCTATTGCTCTAATCAGCGAGTACGGCCCGATATTGTGTCATATGCAGATGCACAGGTTAGGCAGCAGATTAAGAATGTGCCGACTTATCCTCTTGAAGCAGCGTTTGTGAGCCGCCACGTTGGCAGGAGAGCCGGGGCTATGTCCGACATAGTGCATTCTATTGACTTTTACACCGGAGAAAAACATAGGGAACAGCTGTGAACGAACTAGGAGTGACGTTATCCCTCATAATGGAAAGTAGGTTGCAAAACCTGGAGTTTGGTATGGCTGGCTGTTAACGGTTAATCAGCCAAAAATGGTCATTCCAGTTTCCCTTTCATTTGTCGGCTATCTCATTCTGTATGCAATACTAAAAGCTATACGACTAGCTGCTGGGCCCTAGATCGAGCCCAAAAAAGCCTACCAGGACCCATGAGAACTGTAACTTATCAATGAGTGCTCAAATTGGAACGTATTGAAGGAGGACGGATGCCGGCAACGCATTAGAACTCCATTGAATAACTTGATCCGTTAACCGAGTTACCTTGATGACAACCTTCTTGATTCACTACAAGCTGCCGAAAACGGCGTTTTCCTATTCATGGGCACGTCTACTGACACAGGAGGGTGAGATCAAGTGGGAAAGTCGGGACGAACAAACTCAGCCGCACCGGGTACTTGCATTTCCGTCACGTGCGGGTCACTGAGCGTACGTACCTTAAGCATCACACTCAGCGGATCAAGCTCTGTACGGAAACTTGAACGACTTCCCGGTAGAATGGGGGCTGGCGACGCCAGGGTGTCTGTCAACGGGATTAGACAAGAGAGGCTGTGGTGTTTTTGTTACGTTGCGTTACATTAGACAACGACTTCTTTGAGCGTCTGAATACGTGCGACGAAAGTCGGACAGCACAATGGTAGCAAACTTTGCGCGTGGAAGACGGACAACAGATTGAAGTTTTCGATTCCCTTCTCCGTAGCTCGATTGCTTGAGGTAAGTACATCGTTTTTGTCTCAAATGTGACAGTCTGCGCTCCCCGTAGTGATATCGCGGGGAGACTTCCGGTCATCCAAGAAAGGGGCCTCATTGTTCCTTCGTTTTTTTTCACTCGATACAGCTGCCCAACTGGAGGGGACAAAGAGGCCATGCCGACCCCAAAATAGTCTGTCAAAAGTAAAGGTGATTTTTGAACCTTTGGTTTTCGGTCTTCTTCACTGGCTAAGAGAGGGGTAAAATCTCCCCGGATCTTTGTGTGTTGCGCGTCAAACGGCGAAGGTACCATACGCGGCAGTCATAATATCGGCTAGATCAAAGGCCTCTCCTGTATGGACCAAATGAGCCATGGCAAAGTCTTCTGCATGGGTCGTTTTTTCCCCAGTTTCTGCAGATCTTCTTGTACTCTCGAGTATGTTCGGATTTTGCGACCTACCTGGTCACGTGGCTTCCTTATCACTTTCGCGATCGCTCTGACGTGGGCATGATACAGGACTCCTGATGCTTTACTAAGTTTGGTGAAAGGCTTTGATGATAACCCGGACCAAAAGAAAATGTCATCTCGTACTCATGCCCCCTCCCCCCCTAGAGAAAATGGAATTAGCGATGAACAAAGCCTACCCAACCTTAATGCTCCTGCAGTCGTTATGCCAACGAGCTTCCCTAATGCGAATTATCAAGGCCCAACTACAAGTTACACGCGGCCTCCAGGCAGAGCAAATCGTTCCACCGTATCTGCCTCAATTAACTCTGGCGTTCCCACACGTCTCGTTGAGTTCTCCGCACTAGGTGGCCGTGAGCGAGTTGAACATGCGTTTCACCTCCTGGTCGTCGTAATCGTCGTCGTCGTCCTCCTTCTCATCATAATAATCTTTTTTGTTCCTTCACGACGAACGAACTGCTCCAACATAGTAACATTTATTCTATTAATCGTTAGGGCGTCGGACTTCTACCCAACAATTCGTGAGTTCGAGCCTCAGGTGTTGCTAGAACCTGCGGTTGGGTCTGGCTGGCTGATGACGGCTACTAAGTCAGAGACGGCCATTCAAGTCTACCTTGTCCTTATCTGTGATGTTATTCTGCGATCTATTCCCCCGCGTGGGGATACGTTTCGTCACGAGTCACAGTACGTCTATGAACGTCGTATTCCTTCTTTACCGCTGGGTTGGCAACAGGACTTTTATAGTTGGAAGCTAGTTTTCGAGCTTAGTCGTGATTGGGAACTTTGGTTAGCTTAAGACCATCCTAAGACTAGTTTGACTCTACTCTCAAACTATCGAATGCCAATAAATCTTGAGCTGATTTGCGAAGCCCATCCCATTATACTGGGCTTGATCCGTCTCACGTCATGAACACCTTGAGGCCCCATTACGATGCACTCGGGAAGTACTACCAAAAAGGCAAGGCCGATGTCATTTCTAGTTTAGTTGCTGTCGTCAGCCAGCCATACCTACTCAGTAGGCCGTTCATTGTCATTCGTCCCCTGATGGCGGAGCCGCACCAGGCAGGTCCTGTTGGTCTGCGATCGTCAATGTTCAAAGTCACGTGGTGAGTAGCGGTCATCTATCTGGCTTCAGAAGTATTACTAGCTTAATTAGTTAACTCCGCTGTCACGTAAACTTAAGGATTCAGTTTCGGTGCCACCTCATGAAAGCCAGGGTTTCTCCTCAGAAAATCGTTCCGGTTACTTGGATTCTAATTTGTTTATCGGTTTAGTAGAAATATAAGCGAAACTTGGTACAACCGCCCTCTGCTCGCTTAGAATGTCCAGCGTCTGCTAGGTTGTATTTTTTGCAAGGGTATTCGCGACACATGCATCTGGTGCGCACAGATCAGGCGGGTCTTTTCCAGTCACTCCGAACGCAGGAACACTTTCTGCCGATTAGCTAACGCAACTTTTTGCTACTGTCCTGTCTCACAGACCCGATCGGCTAGTCGATTCGGAGAAGGCGTGAAGATGAATAAGGGTTCAGTTTTGAGGGAAGAAGTGGGGAGGTTTGGCTGCCCACCTCCTGCTCACATCTGCAACTACGAGAGGGTTTTGTTGATATTGCCAAGAACTAGTTTATGCGGAGAGAGAGGGGGTCGTAGAACTGGTTTCCTGGCATGTTTCCAAAGCGCATGCCCTTTTGAACGTTAAAACACGAAACAGTTGCTTTCCACACACGTTTCTTTTTCTGGTCGCATTTTGACACCCTTTTTCAACTTAAGTATGGAAGTCGGGCTAAGAATTGGAGGGGCGAGCAAGAAGCAGAAGTGAGATCGTAGAGGCAAATCCTACGCGATCGACGTGTGCAGACCCGGAATTCGCACTTCAATGTGTCGTGCCACTAAACAAGCAAACATCCAGCGCAGTAACCACTGCTACAGCGCCCCAGATTCGGTCAGTCGCGACTAGATATAGTCATGCTGGCAGGGCAGCACATTCCGGACATGCTGAACTTCGTGTACGCAGCCAGCGGCTTGCAGAACCAGCTTCACGCAATGTAACGTTCATGTTCTGCTTTCAGACCCCCCAGTGCCGGACATCGCAGGTGGGCTTGCGGCTAGTTTGTGTATCGCATGCGAGCAGATGAGCGCCGTAATCTAATGCTGTTTGTTTAGGAGAATTCCGTGTGTGCGCGTGCACACGTATCCTTTTCCGGCTGCAGGCAGAGAAAACTGTCCTGCAGGGTGTGTGGTGTGGTGGTGGTTCTGCCGAACACCATAGGCGATCTGCGCAAACACCACCCCGCCCCCAGAAGGTTTAATTTCCTCCAAAACTGCTGGGCCCATAATAAAACGCATCACGTATGCTAAGTAATCCGTTCTCTGTTACTGATAAATCTGGTCTGGCTTCAATTCACACCGTTGCTGCTATTTACGTAACAATACTTCAAGATGGAAAATATTTTTCATGTTGAAAATATTGCAACTGAGAGAACTTTTGAGGTGATTGCGTAAATAGTCGTTTAGCCTCATTCTCGCAGGCTTATTAACGCAGTTTATGACCTATGTACCGGGATCCCTTTCTTATTGCCAGGAGGTCTCCTTCTAGAGTATCGAAGTGCAAAATGAGATTGTCGTCCCGGAGAAACTGCATGCTACATTATAGGTTGTCTAATAAGTCTGTGGTTTTTTTTAGAAGGTCGTTATTTCCATTAATTGGCTTCAGTAGCATTGTTTATTTGACGGATGCAGGCCTCACCTATCGTTTACGGTACTCCCTCATCCCGCTCACTCTCGAGCCCCGTCAGCAGACCCACAGTGGCTAGTATTACAGGCAAAGATAAGGAACGGGTGAGTCCCGTAACCGATCAATGAGGCGTCCATCCATCAGCGTCACTATTCTCGATCTAAACCGGCAAAACAAGGAGCCCATAGCCCAGTGAGTTAGAGCTTTTGACTCTTCCTTGTCTTTGCCGGCAATGCTCATCAGCATTGTTTCTGCTCTGAAATAGCAACAGGTAGTATTTAAAATCTCATAATGCATAGGCTTAAATAAACTTTCAGGCCTTCCTCCTTATCGAATGTAACCATCCGTTATGTGTGGAAGTGACCGGAAAAAAAGCTAGTTTGGCGAAGTCAGGCTAGGTCTCTAGACTGGAGGTGACAACTTCACGATTGGAGCTCGTGGATGACATGTTGAGCAGCATTTGGTCTTGACAGTCGCGTCGCTTTTTGTGGAATAGCTTCATTTAAGCGACGCAGCGGAACTGTTTCTGCACCGTCACGCAGATCATGATGCATCAATGAACATTCTGCATAGGCTGAGGTTGCGCTTGCGTGTCGTGGCTAACTCACCGTGTGCCCCACGGCAGGCACGGTGATTTGCGCGTGAATTGGTTTACCGTAGAGTTACGCAGCACCTAGCGCTCTCTCCCTAGCTCTCCCAGCTGTCATGAAAAAGCCCAGAAAACCAAAGGCGAAATCGGTAAGTGGTGCGGCGTGAAACTGCATCTAGTTGTTACACAAAAACCCTCTGGGCTACGCACGAAGGACCAGGATTTCACACATCACGAATGTGTAGAGATGCCACTTTTATCCTCGCCCACGGATGCCTCTATGGAGCAAGGCAGATAGCAGGAAGTCTTGATGACGCCTAGTGAGCCATAAATTGCTATTCCAGTATCCCTTGTCTTTTTCAGCATTTTTAATCTGTCTCTCCTAACTACTACTAGACGCTGAGCGGCTGCTGGCGGGGCTCGAGAATGAGTCCAAGATAAAGCAGGACGAGTGAGTTCAGTTAACGATCGGTGAAAGTTCATCAACGAATGTCCATACTCTCGATCTACGCCTGCAGGACAAAGAGCCCGTGGTTCAACGGTTAGGGCGTTGAGCTTCTGATCAACAAGTTGCGGATTCGAACCTCGAGTGGGACACCACCTGCGGTAGGGTATGATGGCCGATGACGACTAATGAGCCAGAAATAGCCATTCCAGTCTACCTTGTCTTTGTCGGCATTGCTAACCGGTCTTGAAGCAGCAATCACGCTCCAGGCCTTTTGGATAAAACGTGCATCGAAGCCCAAAACGGGGCGCCTTTAACTTCCAATGTGTTATTTTTGAACTTGGCGAATCAGTACTAAGCGATTCTTGCGGGCATAGCGTCCTCTCTGCGCACAGCAAAACTCTCACGAGCGGCTTTGGCAGCTTCAAAACTCTGATTGAAGGCGAAAAGAAGCGGATGTCGAAAATGCTCGTTTTTCTCAGCCTGAAACTTCATTATTTAAGTGCGAAAACGAAAAAAATATTAACTACTACAGGGAAATGGTGATGACAGGTGTTTTATTTTGAAATGGTGTGTGACCCTTGACACAACAAAGCACAAAGGTCATGACCAGGCTGGGCAGCTTTGCTGACTTGAAAAAAAGTCAGCATCGACTATTCTCGCCTTTCTCACCTAAACATGCAGTATTTAGTCCTAAAATTTATTTTTAAAAAAATACTTCCTTCAGAAAAAAATGGGACAATATCTGATAGGACTGGAAACTTACTTCCAAATAATATAAATCACTTGGCAATGAAACAAATTAGCCGAAAAAATTGCATTAAAAAATCTGAAAGGACTTTTTACGCAACTCAACCCTTCGAAAACAACAAGAAGGGAAGGGATAACATGGAGTGTTTGAAAATATACACTAGACTTCTTGAACTTATGAAAAGTCAAAATTGCTGTTAGAAGCGACGAACAGGTGATTTACAGGAAGCCGTTAAAAGGGAGAAGATGCGTTCGCTGTAACGTGCGCCGTGTGCTCCGCAGCAAGGTGGGCTGAGAACGGTGACTTACGCGCGAGTCGGTTTATGTTGAAATCAGACTTGCACAGGATCTACCGCACATTTTCGTCACTCTCCTGGGCCCGGTAACAAGGCCGAGTCTGGACGGCCGGAGGCGGGCTCAGGCGCACTGGCTGACAAATTTGAACAGCCCATCTACCCGTGCCACACACATGACCTGGCCTCAGAATAATGTACCCAGCTGGAATACCAAATGTTTGCGAATACTACGGAGGCTACATTAGAAGGGACACCCTTGAGCTGGCCCTCAGTCCTCAGAAAAACCAATTTGGCTGGTCTGTTGGCCGTCTTTCAGGCCACGTCGTGTCGGTCTCTTTCTCCCTCTTCCATCTCTCATGCACTAGTCTTCTGTCTATGCCTATCAGTAAGCTGATTGGGATGGAATTGTGTGCAGTGGCTGGCGCAGCGTGAAGCCTACACCTAGGCGTGCCATAACACCCCCTATCTGTGACAGTAATTATGGACTGGCACGAACTCGACGCAGTCGGATTAACGCGTGTTATGGCCTAATCGGAGTCCCATTTAGATCCAGCGCGTCTACAGCGCAGCCGGTTTCGGAGGCTGCTCGGAAAATATAGCCAGGAAGGGAACACAATCGAAGAAAATTGCTGGAATAAAACCCCATATGTGAGCCCTTTTCTCCCACTGACACATGTGGCTGAAAAGAGTCCGTGTGTAAATTCCAAAGGCCACCGCGCATAAGTTAAGGCTAGGCTCTGTTGCCTGTCCATCCATACTGTATACTCACCTGTGCAGTCAGGGTTTCATTGAGTCATTTGTGGGTGTTATGGGATGGACACATGTCGAACAAGAGATACAAGACTACACTACCCCGGGTGCCTTTCGGGAATTCAAGATTCTTTGGAGTCATAAAAACAAACTTCGCGGCAGTCTTCATTCCTTGTTCCTGGATCAAGTAACCGGATGTTTAGGGGTAAGATGAGTGTTAGGGTTAGGGTTAAGATTACGGTGACAGTTTAGTTTTATGTTACGGTTAGTGCTAGCGTTAAGACATGGAAGTATTGACCCTTCCTTAAATCTACCGTTAAGTCACCTATTTTAAGCAGGCGGGGCGATTTCTATTCCTATGTCCTGGTTAGGCAGCCATATAAGGCATCCCTAGCTGCAAGTTTTATGATAAAGGAGAAGTCACGGCCATACAAGAAGACCATACCTGGAAAAGTGAGCTTTGTTTGTTAGCCAACGCAGCACAATCGCCAGCCCTGTAGTCATCAGCGTACGTCTCTTGGACGTATTAAACTGCATAAAATTAGAATTTTTGAAGTCATGCTTTTTGGCGTTCTGGTACACCTGACTTTCGCGAGCATATCAATTGCCAACCTAAGAACAGCCCACACCTCGCATATTCCGTGAACGCGGCAACCCGTAACGGCACGCCAAAGTTATGGCTGAATGCTGCTCATAGTGCCTGCGAGGACGGTACTTACTGACCCAATCCCTCGATAATTTGACACATGTGCCCTGTGCCCTTCCCCAATAAACCTTAAATTATTCAAGTATTGAACCTTGGCCGGCTGCTGGAGATGCAGGACGCTTGGATGATCCACAAGGCTGAGGAAATCCAAGGGTATACGGGTCGCAATGAAATGAAAAACTTATTCAAAGCCAGCTACGGTCCCTGTATCAAGGGGACCGCATCGCTGCTCAGCTCTGACGGCACAACAGTTCTGACGGAGAAATCCCAAATTCTAAAGCACTGGGCCGAGCATTTCAGAAGTGCCCTCAAGTGCTCATCAGCCATCTCCGATGCTGCCATTGACCGGCTCCCTCAAGTGGACACGAACAATGACCTGTATCTGCCGCCTTCCTTACAGAAACATCCGGGCCGTGCAACAGATTTCCAGCAGGAAAGCACCGGGATCCGATGCAATCCCACCGGAAGTCTACAAGCACGGTGGGCCCCGGCTGATGGCAGAACTCACAACACTCTTCGAGGAGATGTGGCGCCAAGGACAAGTTCCTCAGGATTTCAAAGACGCGACCATCGTCCATCTCTACAAACGGAAGGGGAACCGGCAACTTTGTGATAACTACAGAGCAATCTCGTTGCTCGACATCACCGGCAAGATCTTCGCCCGTATCCTTCTCAATCGTCTAAACGGTCACCTAGAGCAGGGACTGCACCCAGAAAGCCAATATGGATTTCAATGACACCGCGGTACAACCGACATGATTTTCGCTGCTCGCCAGCTACAAGAGAAGTGTCAGGAAATGCGAACCCACCTCCTCACTACCTTTGTGGATCTGACGAAAGCCGTTGGCACGGTGAATCGCGATGGACTGTGGAAAGTCATGCAGCAATTCGGCTGTCCTGAGCGGTTCACGCATATGGTGCCTCAGCTTCACGACGGGATGATGGTGTGCGTCACTGACAACGGGACGGTATCCGAAGCATTCGCAGTGACCATCGGAGTGAAGCAGGGCTGCGTACTGGCCCCTATCATGTTCAGTTTCATGTTCTCTGCTATGCTGATGGACACCTACCGTGATGAGCGCCCTGTTATCCGCGTCGCCTACAGATCTGACGGGCACTTTCTCAACAGTCGGCGTATGCAGGCCCCAACACGTGCGTCTACGACTACAGTCCACGAATTCCTCTTCGCAAACAATTGCATCTTTAACACCGTGACGGAGGACATGCAAAGGAGCATGGACTTCGTCGCTGGCTGCGCAAATTTTAGGATTAGCAATCAATACAGCCAAACGGTGGTCATTTACCAGCCGCCACTCACCACGGAATACAAGGCTGCCCGAATCAATATCAACGGCACTCGACTCAAAAATGTGGAAACCTTTGCTTATCTGGGAAGCACGCTGTCACGCAACACGAGAATCGACGACGAGGTTGCTCAACGGATATTTAAAGCCAGTCAGGCCTTCGACCGGATGCAGGCCTTCGTGTGGAATCGCTACGGTATTCACCTGAACACCAAACTGAAGATGTACAAGGTCGTCATTTTGATGATACTCCTTTACGGAGCGGACACCTGGATCGTCTACTTGAGCCAAGCCAGGAAGCTAAATCACTTCAACCTCAGCTGCCTCCGCAGAATGCTGAAGTTTAAATGACAAGAAAAGATCCCGGACACGGAAGTCCTGGAGCGAACCGGAATCCTCAACATCCACGACTTTCCTATGGAGATGTCGCTACAGGTGCTCACCGACAGGGAGGTCACAAACGACGCTACAAGGACACTGAAGAAATCTTTGAAGCAACTGCAAATCAACCCGGTGACTTGGGAGGACCTCGTCCAGGATAGACCGGCATGGAGCAGATCCGTGGAGACTGGTGCAGCAATCTCTGAGACCAACTGGATTGCCACTGCTAAGGCCGGACGGGTGACTCGCAAGTCACAAGCACAGCATATCAACACCGCCAATGCCCAAGCCCTGTCAACGTGCCCACTCTGTCGACGCACATTCCGCGCGTGAATCGGCCTGGTCGGACGCCGATCACCATCCTCCCAAACCCACCCGTTGCGCCGATCACCGTGACGAACACAACTTGCCCCACTCCCCCACCTCAGTAGCCACCTCCGACTACCTGCCACCTGCTACCTCCAACACCACCACCGTCCCCAATACCAGCGATGGGGACTCGGTACTGACCTGTCCTGATTGCGATCGCACATTCACCTCACACATCGACCTACTCAGTCACTTGTGAATCTATCGTACAGAGACTGGCGAACTAGTGCCTCGAGCACAAACACAGAGCAGGGACCGCCTCCTCCATTGCCCCGGCGCATTCGCTCACCGCATTGGCATGATCGGTCACATGCACATCCACGAAACCGGAATCCACCGCGATGCCAACACATCTAACCAATCTTACACACCCATAAACACTTCTCATAGTCCTGCCATGAGCGCGACTACCGATACCAGACTCAGCACCTTCCGACTTATCTTCTCCTCATTGTCACCGCACATACACATCGGCCTGGTCGGTCACTTGCAAATCCATCACACAGAGACCGGCGAACCAGTACTAGGAGCACCAACATACCCGCCGCACCCGACTCAATTGTCCGCACTGCCCACGCACATTCACACACCGCATGGGCCTATTAGGTCACATGCGTCTCCATGAAAACCTGCGGTAGAACACCGCCGGCTATATTACAACACTACATCTCTCCTCATCAGACTATGCACCTCACATCATCACACGCAACACCCCAAAAACATGCTCTCAGTCTGCATCATTTATTGAGAGGCAAGCATAATCCTCGGCACCTTCTCCATGTGGCTCTGAGCTTGAGAATATCACGCGGCGATAAGCGCCGTGGGTTGGAAGGTTGCCAACCTACAATTGCACTTAGACTTCGCAGTCAGTGCAATGTGTGTTGTGTGGAGTGGCTAACTGGTGGTCTGAGAGTCAGGCTGCGATTGCTCCTTCTTAACGTGACCTCTGACTATCTCACACATGTGAGATGTGAGCCGTTCAACCCCTTGTTGTGTGAAATCCTGGTGCTCGTGTTTGGGGTCCAAGTCGTGTACGTAGTACACATAGACGAGGTCACCAGCAGCTGCGCCCACTTCAGCATCAGACAACTGACCGGCTTGGACGGTACTCTGATTGCGGAGGTGGGGAGAGAGTGAGGTCGACAGCTTAGCGCATTTCCTCACTATAAGCAATCTGACATGCTTGAAACCATCAGGGTGCACTAAAAGCCGTGGCTTGGAAGGTTTTCAACTGACGGGATAACTTAGACCGCATGGTTAGCCCATTGTGTGTTTCGTGTGGAGTGGCTGACTGGCGGACTGGAAGTCAGGCTGCAATGGCTCCTTCTTAATGTGGCCTTTATGGCACTCCCACTCCGTGGGATCCGAGCCAGGTGTCGTTGCATGCCCAGGGGCGTCTTCGGCCACGCCAGCCACCTGTGTCTTCTCCCGCCTTCTTTTTTTGACTTTTTCATGACATCGGACTCAAGTGGGAGAGCAGGAGAGAGTGCGGTAGCTGCAGCGCAAGTCTACTATCACTGTCCCTGCACCAACCTGCTGTGCAGCATACGGGGGACATCTTCGGATTACGACGAGGGAACTGACGAACCTTGCTCGTATAAACATGATTAGGTTTTGTTTTTTGTTTTCCTGCGGTCTTGTGGTTTACGCTGCTACCAAGCCAATAATTACTAGGATGAGCTTACTTTCTAATGCATCATTTCCGTAATGAACCGCCAAACGTCGGTTACTTGTACTTGGAACACGTATGCACCCACTTTACAATGAACATAACCTTCCGCTTTTATACTGTTTGAGTGCGATTCCAAAATTTTTGTGACATTTCAGTTAAACTAACCGAATTAAGGAGAAAAACTGCAACAACAAGTTCTCCTAGTAGTAGGAATCGGGGTATCAGACATGGGGCTTACAATGAGCACTGGGTTTACGTTATTCGGAAAAAATTTCCTAAAGTTACATTCTAGCAGAACTCATGGCTCTTCCTCAGTATCCCTCAGGACTGTTGTTAGGTTACGTCTGGCAGACGATGGCAAATACTTGCTCGTAAATGCTTTCTGCTCAACAAGTTAAAATCGAAATTCTCAGCATTTCAAGTTACTAGAAAACGTTCGATCTGTTACTTGTACTTGGTATGGCCGCGATCATGACTGATCTAGTCACGGATTGTACCTCTCCACGCGTGACGATTCGTGGCAGCAGATGTGGACATTCAAATCTGTCCTTTATCCACTTCCGTGTCATGATGAACTCTGTCGAGTCTGGTCTTGACTTGGCTCCCTCTTCGACGCCTCCAGGTGAACCGAAACGCCGGGATCGAGGGCGGAATAACTGAGATCGTGAGGTGGACGATGGAGAACGTGTCCAAACCACCTCAGTTGTCTTTCTTGGATGACCCGCGATATCTTTTTTGTATTGGTGCAGTGAGTGCGAACTGCCTCATTTGAGACAAAGTCGGCGTACTTCGCTCGAATGATGGCCCTCAGGCAGCAGTGGTCAAATACCTCCAAGCGCACAAACCAGCATTCACAACCGTAGAGAAGGACTGAATGGACGGATATCTGGTACATGCGAATCTTTGTGGCCACGGAGAGGTCGCCTCCATAGACACTTTCTAAGAATGGAGAAAACCCGGCGAGTAGCCTCGATTCGGGAGACCTTATCGTCCTTGCTTTGTCCATTCGGCAGAAGCCTCACCCCATGGTATCTGAAACTGTCTACTTCTTCAAGTTGACTGCCTTTAATCCCCAGAGGTGCCTCCTCATGGTCAGGATGCAGTTCGCAAACAATTTGGTCTTTCCAGCCTTTATAGATAAACTGACTTAAGCCGATACCACAGACTTTTGATCACCAACGTTTGAGGCTAGTGAGGCGATATCGTCAGCATAGTCGACGTCACTCCGCCGGCATCCTGGTGCAAAATCCACACCGTAGAAACAGTGTAGGGCCCTTCCGACAACCCAGTCAATGTTGAAGTTGAAGAGAGTGAGTGACAAGATGCAATCTTGTTGAATGCCAGATCGAATATTAAACGGTTTGGATAGAATTTTATTAAAGCGAACTCGAGCAGTGGTAAAGCGATAGTAGGCCTTGATCAAGGCAATGTTTTTTGCCGGCACACCATTGTGTTCCATTATTCGCCGCAGGGACTCACGATGGAGGGATCAACAATCGGCGGAGGTGGCAGAAAGAGAGTAGTTCCGGTTTTCTGGTATATGGACTCCAGAGAATAATCAGGTTGATAATTTCTGAAATTATTAAGTGCAGGACATGGAGTCAGGTGTTTCGGACATGACGTTTAAGGGTAAGATCCGAAATTTCAATGAACATTTGGGTCGAAGACAATCAACCACTGTAAAATAACCACGTAATGCCCATTCTACAAACAAGTAGTACAACAAGTAGTATGAAAATTATATGGCAAAGACGTTATACCGTACTTCCGACGTAGATACTAGCTAAAATCCCGAGACAGTGGTTGATTGTCCTCGACCCAAATGTTCATTGAAATTTCGGATCTGACCCTAAAAAGTCATGTCCGTATCACCTGCCTCCATGTCCTGCACTTAATAATTTCAGAAATTATTTACCCGATTATTCTCTGGAGTCCATATACCAGAAACCGCATAGAGAACGCTGGGGGACCCACTGAGTGCCGAACCCCTCGTTGCTGTGTCACACAGCAGCAGAAACATCGGCGAAACACGTGTCTGGGCTTTAAGCTAGTATCTATGTCGGAAGTACGGTATAATATATATAAAAGAAGAGATTATGTACTTTGAGAAAATATAAACTTTAATACCTAAATTTCAAAAACTGGTTTCCCAGCTCATCATAAGTCTTCGGGATGTGTAGAGGAACAACTAACTAATTAACCGGGTCCTACAGGGGATCCTAATTTTGGGTGACGTTTGCGCCAATGCGAGTTTAACGTATTTTTTCATCCCAGCGTGATTGGCTTTACACGTTTGACTTTTTTATTGAGAATGTTGTGTGTGGCATCCAAATTGAGACGCCGATTGATGCATGCCTCATCTGAATGCATTGCTTTCAGGAACTCGCGGCTTTTTCTCTATTTTTGCGCAAGTGTCCACAATTTCGAGCGTTTTTCCACGCTAATTTATGCCCGGGGTCCAGCGTGTGCATGGCTACCTGGGATAGATGGTTTCGTTTTCTTATCGCTAAGTGATGTTCGTGTGTGTGGGTTGAGACTGATTTCCCAGTTCACCCACAATAAACGGCAACACAACTGGAAAATGGGATTTTGTAGAAAACACCTTTTCTATAAATTGTGATTTACAATCTATGAGCGTGCGGTAAATGTAGGGTGGTGTGCTACCTGTATCTGGTGTTTTCTTCGCCGGGTTTTAATAATCTCAGTCAACTGTTCACGTATGGGATGGTTCAACAGGTCATTGTTTTGGGTGTCTGGGTGGCCATGTCGTTTGAAGTATATTTCTTTTTGGATTCTTGCCACTTCAGGTTTTGAGACACGAATTCACGCGGGTATCCATTCTTGGAGAATAACTTAAAGAGGCATTTAATTTCTACCTGATAACTTTCTTCATCAAATCAGTGCATTTTGGTTCAATTTAGGAGACTTTAGAGAGAACTCCTTTTTTGCGGGATATAGTGACTACTCTCAAAGTGTAGGATGACCTCAAAATATGTTTGCGATAAACCGATATGTGGGGTGATCCATCAGTTTTTCTATGTACGAGAAAATTCATAAATGGGATTTGTCTGTCAAACTGCGTTTCGAACGTAAACTCACAGCTTGCACACCCTAATGACAGGGTTGGCTATCTTACAAGAAAAGTTGCTGTCTACAATATTCCATGTTCCCATTGTTATGCCGTTTATTGTGGGCGAACTGGGAAATCATTCTCAACCGATATACACGAACATCAGTTGTCGGTAAGCAGACGAGACCATATATCCCAGATAGCCATGCACACACTGGACCCTGGGCATAAATTAGCGTGGGAAAACTCTTGAATTGTGGGCACCTGGTCAAATAGAAAAGACTGCGAATTCCTATAAACAATGCACTCAGATGAGACATGCATTAATTGGTGTGTCGATATGGATGCCACATATAAAATTCTCAAGAAAAAGTCAATCGCACACAGCCAATCACACCGGGATAAAAAAATACGTTTAACGCGTATTGGCGCAAACCTCGCCCAAAATTACGACCCTCTGTAGGACACGCTCAATTATTTAGTTGTTCCTGTACACACCCCGAAGTCTGATGACGAGCTAGGGGCCAGTTTCGCAAATTTACGCAATGAAGTTTACATTTTCCCAAAGAATATATATGTATACATACATATATGCAGAGTTATATTATCGACAAAGACAACGGAGATTGGAATGGTTATTTCTGGCTTATTAGCCGTCAGCAGCTAGCCAAACCTAACCCCAGGTTTTGTGGCACCAGAGGCTCTAACTCGCAACCTGTTAGTTAGAGGCCCATTGCTCTAAAACACTAAGCCACGAGCTCAGTGTCTTGTCAGTTTCGATCGAGATTAGTAACAATCGTAGATGGATACTCATCCACCGGTTATGGGACTCACTCGCCCCGTTGTGTTTTGAGGCTCACTGTAGAGCTCCGCCCATGTGCACGCCATCAGTACACCTCAGGTAGTGGGGGGGGGTCATAGTGAAGTGTCACAGGTAAATTATCATGCAGTCCCTAAACTCAGTGGGAGTGTTTTCACAGACCTCAGATTTGAAATTTATTCTCTATTAGACAGTTTTTAAAATTATTTATACTTTACTTAGCATAGGAAATCAACTTGTGTGACATTCGTATCATAGGGCAAGTGTCTCCAGTCGTCCCGAGTATATCCTGTCAGATTAAGACTGTGAAACGGGATAGAAAGCCATCCTGATTATAAACTAGTTCAAGCTAAAGAAGTCACTGAAATGTGGTGGAATTAGGAGGACAGGGAGATGAAGACTATGTATATCCTGCTGGGAGACGTTCAGTCGCTCGAACTAACGTCCTCACACAGGCAGCTGTTAGCTGTACGTAGTGCTTGCAATCGACTCGAAGGCCTAACGAAATCTTATTAGCGTTCTCCTGCATGGTAGCCGGAAAGATATTCAAGCACGCTGGGAAAAACATGTATGCATTGGCTCATAAATGTATAGACTCCAGTGAGCAAATGGCCCATGCTAGTGGTTTTGAACGTCTCTGTATGCCAAACAATGAGGATCTACTCCAGGATGCGGAGTATATCTGATAAGCTGTAGCCCGGTTGAACTGTAAACACATTTTTACATCCCGACCCTCCGGCAGCACAACTTACCCATTTTTCTAAGCGATAGAACTCCTTCGGTAAGGTTTCGCCGAAGGAGGTTAGAGCCTCAAGTACATGAAATCGTCTATCCTGTAAACCAGGCGTCTCAAGACGATGAAATGCATAGGTTCATCGGCAACTCGTGAAACCTCCCTAGAAGTGGAGATCGGTATTCTGACTATAATTCTAAAATGTACGTCCTAATCCTGCTTAATTAAATAGGAGAGGGAGTGTAAACTTTAGCTTTCAACTACGAAGTCCTGTGGTGTGGTTTTAACTTTCTTTCTTGCGTTTGCATCCGCGAATTCAAAAAGTAAGATCGTTTTTTTCTCATGCGGTGGCATTACTAGCTTCAGTGTATCCCAGGTCAGTTAAAGATTGGGTCGCTTTTACTTAGTGTACAAAACAGGGAATCGGTTGCGAACCCCAACGGGTGCTTTGAGAAAAATTTGGAAGCCTCTTGGCCAACAATTATTCTGGACTGTGTGGTGGCCAAAGAAAAAGGGTCACTGTTGATAGAAAAGGACTATAATTACACTTGACTAGAAATAAATGAAAGAACGCGGAGAGATGGGAGGGCCAGTCACAAACAGGAGTGACAAACATCTACTAGGGACTTGATTGAATGCTTTGTATAACATGGTGTCCCACCAAAACTACAGGCACTCAGAAATCCTGTAGCAATAAAGCCAAATTCTTCCAGTCATCATTTTAATGGTATCATTCAATTTATTACGTAGCCATCTGTTTTCATTTTCCATCCCGCGTCAGTTTAACCGGAAGGAATTTGATGTGTCAGATGGTTTTTAACCATCTGCCTACGCCATAGTCTATAAGCATGGATGCCCAATAAAGATACGATTGGGTAAGTCCTCATTATGTAAATGTCTGTTTATGTTGAGAGCTAATAGCAACCAAGATAGCGAGGACTGAAGGGGTCCGTTATGGCTTACCTTATGCAGTGACGCTGTCACATCCCAACCTCTGATTGCACAGACTGGAACTCTGAATCTATGCATAATTGGTCACATAGCCAACATTCTACTATTGATCAATGGGTCGCGACTGGTCGGTAGCAATCAGCAATATTCAACTTGGAGTGGAATTCGCATGCAACAGCAGAGACACAGCTAAATAAATAAAGAACTAAAAAAAACCCACGCTTGTGGGAATATGCTCATTTCCGATCGAGGCCAACGGGATGCGAGCCGGTAGTTCAATGGCAGAGCATTGGATATATGGCGGATTGCGACCGGATGTAAACTTCAGGTCTGACTCACTTGCAGTTGGGGCAGTTTCCGAATTACATGCCTATCTACCCATTATGTTCGTTAGGGGGTCACACAAGCATTCGTTGTCCTCCACGGGCCTCTGTCTCACGCCAGTCACGGAGATCCGTCAAATGGCCATTATCAGCCGCTTATACACTCTGACTCGATAAAGGCCACGCAGCTGTCCACACATCTGTGACTGCCTCTTTAGCACCACAGTCCGTTAGTGCGCTGCAGTTAAGTTGATAGTTGTTCGAATGATTCACCCACGTGGTTCGTCCAATTTGTTAAAGACAATAAGCCTGACACTGGTAGGGATATCCTTGAAAGCATTTCTTTCCAAGCCGTCACCAAAAACTCCGTTTTTCCTCTGAATCAAATGAAATTTTCTTCAAATAGGGCTACTGAAGAGGGTACTGCTTAGCCATCAATTCTGAGGCGGTATCCTATAGGGAAACTTCTAACTTGCCAATACAGATTCTCGGCGGCACTACTAAGTTAACCATCTTCTAAAGATGGATTGTGATGGCCTCTGACTCACTCTTTGTGCTTGCTGGTGATGAAGTCACCCAACAATTTCACAAGGACATAAATGGTCAAAAGAAGAAAAGTCTAACCGTTGACTTACGTGGAATTTAGAGTGCCACATAACCTTATACAGGATCGAACAATTATTTCACTTGGACGCTTTGCTAATCCCCTGATCCCCGAGTTGGTAACAGCTTCAGAAATTACGTGAGACCGGCATGGTAACCCGCCTTTCCCGTGCTTCCGTAATTCTTCGTTACTTCCACGTGACAGTCTGTAGGGTCGTATTGGATAGAATGGATCGATAATTCTCACGTAACATATTCCGACACGTATCTGGAATCCTTCACGTCCTTTCTCCTCATCGCTTTTGTTAAATCCTTCTGGTTTCGGTAACTTTGACGTGCAAGGGACACAAGGAGACCAGGCAGACCAAAGAGAGTAGACCTATTCGCACAAAACGTTGAATAACAACGAAATGACAGTCATACACACCTGAAGGGTAAAAACAGATGATGAACATATTACTTTGTGTGCTATGCCCCATATTGTCGCGCTCAACCGGGATTCCATAAAGGCCTCTTCACATAAACTTGCGTCTTGACTCTTACTGAGTTAGCCAAAAGTATTTCCTCTGTATCGCACCCAAAGTTTTGATCTTGCCGAAAAGGATTTTATCTCGCATCCGGCCGACTCATTTAGGTACACATATTTCCCTTCAATTTCCTTTTCGATGTACACGTGAAAACATGCATTGTGGCCTTTGAAATTACAACTACTGAACTATAATCCTTAATATATTCAAAATTTTATGATAAACGCGTGAATCTACGAAGTGACTTTAAAACCAGGGGTTTACCGAAAACTGCTTAGAAAATGTCTCTCAAGGTAAAATAGGGTAGGGATACCTTGCATGGCCGCCTTAGCAGGACACGGGACTAGGAACCGTCGCATCCGTTTAAAATAGGTGGGCTCACGGTAAATTACAGGAAGGGCAAAATATACCCGTGTTTTAACGTAAACACTAACCCTAAGATAAAACTAAACTGTGACCTACTCTTAACCCTATCCCTACCCTTAGGCTTAACCCTACAGTTAGCACGATTATAACCTTAACCCTACGCCTAATCCTGACCCTCACCCTCCCCCAACTTTCACCTTAGCCTCAAAGTTAAACCTAACCTTGAGTTTAACCCCAACCCTCATCTTAATCTTTAACACAGTTTTCTTGGAATTTGGCGTAAAGCCACATTTATTGTGGGTGCTTCCATGTCCTGTTTAGGTGGCCATACAAGGCATCTTACTGGTTTTCGCTCGGAGCGTAATGCAAGCAAGTGTTTTAAGGTTCAGAGCAAACCCCACAAAAATTACTCAACCACAGTAATCATTTAGATTTTTAAAAAATGCCAACAGATAAAACGTCAGATATCTGTTGCTGGAGCCTTCATAGAATGGCTCCTCTTATCCTGCTTCACTTAACCAGAGATTTATATCAGTTTACTGAAGACTAGAATGATAAAAATCCCTAAAATCAAAACAGCTCTCTTGAGCCTAGCTTAACTCAATCAGTAATTTTTATGCTGAATTTATTTGCACAGATCAGTAGGTAAAGCAGTAGGCCATCTGTGTCTTACAATGACTTGTTGGCGTGACATCTTTGATATCATTTTGGGACACTCTATGACCAACTGAAAGGTTTTTACAACAAAAACTTTACCATGAGAGCTTTTGAATGGTGTTTTTGTGCGTAGATGTGGTGTTTGGTGATTTTTACTGTCTGAAGAGAGTAAGTGATATGCCAAGAGGTTTTGAGATGTCATTTTATGTATCTTTTAGTAAATGCACTGTCTAGACTGGCTGAAACGGTCTATATTTTGGGTAAAAACATTCTTGTCAAGTTCACTGTGCGAATAGTAGGCGAGAATAGGGGAATACACACAGTATTGACGTTCAACGAGCGGACCCATTCGTATGGAAAAATAAGTCGTGCCCAATTTTACCTATTAATTGCCACCGTGGAGCATTGCATGCGATTTACTCGTTACGTTAGTAGTCAATGGACTTGATTAGAGAAGACAAAAGAGATTAAACTGATATGTTTTGGTCTTTTACCGTCGTCGGTCAGCTTTACCCGAAATCCCAGGTCTGAAATACCTGCGAACTGAAGCCGACTTCCATTGGTCCCAACTTAATTGACAATGAATGCGCATGACTGCGGCTACTCCCGGGAAGGCATTTACGGTCTCAAGCGCAGGCATTATAGTGCTAGTCACGGTCACATATATTATTACTAAATAACGACTCAATAATTTAGCATTTTATCCCCATAAATGGCTGATTTTAGCTGAGATCTTTGATGTATGACAACAATGAGTAATTCCATAATATTATATTTTACAGATGTTATTCTTAAATAACCCAATGTAGTATAAAAATTACAGTTAGCAGAAGGTGATAATGTAGTGTATCAGTGATACGTAGCGTTTACCAAAAGCAAGCAAATGAAAGGGTGCTAATTTATGGTAGAAAAAAATGACAATTGCTAATTGGGAAATGCCGCAAGACAAGGCAAATGGACTTTCGCTTGTTGAAAAAGTATATTCACATTGAAATGTGATAACATCCTGTGTACAGATCGTCATTAAATCGGGTTTGTAAGCACGCGGGAGTGAAAACATGATGTGTGCAGCTTGTTTGTAAAACTTTACAATCCTTAGTTCCAATCTTATACCGTTTAACCGGTAAAGATATTTCATGACATGACTAGCTTAAATTTCGTTCACATACAATACAGGATTAAATTCGTGGGTCAAACATCTGTGCTCACAACTATCCCCTGATAGTAACCCTGAGTGTATTCATAGAAGTTAATTTCTAATCCCCAACTTATAAATAAGTAGACGGTAGATTGGTACCTTGAATTTATCAAAATATTGTGTGCCAAAATATATTTGGCCTGTCAGAGGCCTGACGGTTTTCCCATAAACCCCTTTATAACAAAAACGACAGGCTCGGTTTGAAGCTAAATTAACTTGATGTTTCACTCACATCGTTCGAGCCTGCTAATCAAAGAATGGCCAAAAACTCCTGGAGGTAATGCATTTAGTCGAGGCATGTATTAATAGACATATCGATTTGGATAGCAATGAAAATATTCTCAAGGTCAAATAGAAGAAAAAACGGCTACTATCAACCAGATGACGGCATGCAGTGGACGCTTATTAGCTAACACTCTAGCCAACTACAGAATCTTGTATTAGAAATTGTTTAAAAGTATCTGGTTTGTGTATATATCCCTATTTTTGGAAATTGAACTTGGGTACCAGAGTCAAAATTCACACAATAAAGTTATTGTGTGCCCGAATAATGTCAACTTGTTCTAATTAAAACCAATGAGATGTCGATATTTTAATATATATATATATATATATCCTCACTCCAACCGCTGAACCTAGATTGATTTGGAAGAACTAAATTCTTTATATTCTATACAAGTTTAATAGCTTCCTCTAGGCGCGAGTTTGATTATAAAATAGGGAAGCAACGTTAGTTAAAAGCAAACTTTAATTTTCAGGAACATATTCTACTACTCATGTGAAAACATAATAACTTCGTTATCCCTAACTAGTTTTTCAATGGTTATTTAAGAAAAAAGGGTAAAAAGTTTTACTTTTTATGATCTCCTTGCGCAACTTCCTAAAGAAATTAATTTTATTATGTCTGATTCGTCAAAAGTAAATATTTGATAAGCTTCTTTTCAGGCGTTCTCTGGTAGACATGGAGTTGTGAAATTAGTCGGGATACATATAAAAGTAGAAGTGTTGAAAAAATGCAGTTATTTTGGGTTTAGTAATGCAAGCATGCTTGCATTAAAAGTATCATAAAAAGCTTATGTAGTTTACAACGCAACTTTTGCCATATGATCTATAGAGACTCTTATTTTACTAGTATGTTGAATGTGCAAGTCATTTTGTTCAATCAATCAACGTAATACGAGAATACAATAACGGATGAACGCACGAACAGTGTACTGACGCCAATTGGGGACTAGTGAACATAAAGTGAAATTTACTTTGTACTCTTGTCGTATACAATTCCCTGTGAAAGATCCTACAGTCTTGAGAAATTGACCCATGAGGTAACTTAGGTCTCATAAATACTGCATCTTTTGTTGCCATGGTTTTAAATCTAAAGATTAACTGTCATGAGAGCATGAAAGCTCAGGTTAACGATTGTTTATATATGGCATTGTATTCGGCTTCAATTCTAAATCGTAAGTCATTTGGGACAGTTCTATCTGCTTATATGTGATTAAGCTCATACCTTAACCCCTTAGTTTTATTTTCATAGTTTTAAAGCTGAAAAGATAGTTCTATTTTAACCAGTTCTAGCCAGTTTGAATGAAATATAATACTTTAACATAAAACAAACGTTATAGATGAAATGTATGTATGCAGATATATGTTCTAAATAGCATACCTGAATATTGGCCCGAATGAGTGTTTTGGTTCGTAACTGGCGTTTAATATAAATAATTTTCGTGGAGTTTGAGGAAGAATTATTTTTGGCAGTCGCCGAAGCCTTTTTTGCGGTTGCGTTTGCGGCATCTTGTTTTTTGGTCTTATCGTCTCTGACTGCTTCTCGTATTTTTCTCGTGTTTCGTTCATCTGAATTTTTGGAGTCGGACTTGTTGGTTTTTGTCTTTTTTTATTTCTTCGTTCTTCTCATTGACAGCTACCATAGGCCAACGGACCACTCGAAAAGGTTCCTGGCCCGGGGGCAATACTGTTATCGTCCAGGTCACACGAGGCCTACCTCGATAGTAGCAAGTGTATACACCCGTATCTTGAGGTCTTGTTTGTCTAAATACCAGCCGATCCTGATGAACATAAACCCGAGGGGCTCGGCCACGCCCGTAAGTATCGGTTAGCTTTTGGGGAGACTTGTGAGGATTTTGTACAATAAAATAAAGTCGAAGCTGAAATTTGTTCCATTGACCCTGCAAATTGCTTTTAATACGATCGGTTCGGCTTTGCGGACGCAAGATATCGGTAGAAATTATAGTTCTGTTTGCGTCTATTCGAGCTCTGATCCTGAAAGTAAACAATTTCAGCAATGATTTGTTAATAGAAACAGTAGTGAATTAAATTAATCGAAGGACTTATTCTCGCAAACCAAGTCGGAATAATCGATGTATGTTGTTAAATGAGACAAATAAGAAAGGATAATGCCTGAATGCACTGTGAGGCAAGCATCACAGCCACAGCTATAGCATCGAAATTCAGGAAAACGAGAGAAAGCCACATTACTGTGCACCGGCAAACAGTATTAAAATTAAATAAATTTTGATTTTATCATATGCATGTTTCTTGCCTCTCACGCAAATTAACGGGCACGATTGTTGACTGAACTTGTGATTTTTTCGGTTTTTTATGACGAAAAAAACTTCTTGATTTCAACCAATGTGCCACATCAAAATTGCTTTTGCATTCACGCAGATCTGGTTCACATTTAGAGCAAACATAGCAGGATAATTGGAGACTTTCACCCTCCACGAGAAGTTCACTGTCATAAAAGACAGGAGTTGTAGCATTACATGGCCTTATCGGCTCCTTTATATGGATGAGAGCAAATGCAATTTTACATATGCCCACTAAAGCAGATATAGTTCTCCCACGATAACGCATTTAAATTTTGAGAATTCCGTATTTCCTCAGTACGTTAAAAGAGTAGTAAAAGGTTGAAGGTCACACAAGTTGTATTCAGAACCAGAGGGTCTATGCAGCTGAGTACTACCGTAGTTATCAGGAATTGTCTACGGGGCAATAAGTTCAATCAGCTCGCTAACATGTTCAGGGTTTATTTTGAAAATTTAGTAAATTATGGAGGAAAACTAACTATTTCCTTCGTGACACTAGAAGCGCCAAACGGGGTTGAATTCCAGTGCAT
This sequence comes from Schistocephalus solidus, assembly GCA_017591395.1. Lineage (NCBI taxonomy): Eukaryota > Metazoa > Platyhelminthes > Cestoda > Diphyllobothriidea > Diphyllobothriidae > Schistocephalus > Schistocephalus solidus. The sequence continues at coordinate 12,977 of WEDG01009196.1, read as the reverse complement.
ATGGATCAATCCAAAGAAATAGGGCAGGAAGACCAAAAACGCTAATTTACTAATAGTGAGCCTATTTGGTTCGTGGACCACGGAAATTGCAAGAAATACTTTAAAGCATGCGAAGCAGTCGGTCAGCAAAAGCAAAGGGCAGATTTGTCCCCAAACCAAAAATCCTGAGCACAAAATATAGTCGTATTAGACTTCACTTGAAGCAAAACCTGAACTGGTCCCTACTCAGCATCTGACATACTGACAAACGGCATCGAATAAGAATAATTTAAAGGCATCGCTGTAGTTATCTTGCAATTTAACTAGCATGCCATTTCACAACGATATATGGAAGCCTAGTTTTTGGTTTTGTGTGATGGAAACAAAAACTAAAAAACTGGGCAGTTCGAAAATATCCAGAACAGTCAGGGGTATGACGAGCGAGTAAATTCATCGAAGGGAAAAGAGAGAACGGCATGCAGTAAGGCGTAACAGCAGGAAAAATCGGGTGGGAAATCGAGGATTTAACTGGACGCAATCGGAAGTTTGAATTTTGATATAGATAATTTAAAAGCGTAATTAATAAGCAACATATGCTTTGAAACATACGGAGATAGAAATATTAAGTGTTCAGGGTTATGTATTCTTCATCTGCTCAATTTATCGGATAATTACTTTACTCTTGTGTGTGCTGTGCAATAACATTGTTGCAGGAAAATTGGAGGATAACTGTTTATGCTGCGTGTTGATGTGCAAAAATAAATTGGCTTCCTGCACCTAAACTTCTGCATTCAAATATTGTTAACGCTTCACGTGGATCAACTTGACCAACAGCATTTAATCTGCAATGGTACAAAGGGCTATCGAGCGGAAGAGTTAAATTTTGTCAGAGCATTTATGAAAAGGTTCTCAGCAATGCCAATTTATTTGCCGAAATACTTTTAAACACTTCGGAACAGTCAGCATGCGCAAAAATAATGCTGACACTTCGGGTGGGCATTATTCCATATGAAGACGACCGGTTTCTATATGAGGCGCATGGGATTTTACTTTATAACAACGTTACTGCACTCGAATGAAAATATATTTCTTTTAAACCACAAAAACGGTTTATACACATTATATTTAATGAAATATGCTCATGAGACGAAAATATTCTTTATTATCTGCTGATTTGCATTTTGATAGTGTTAAGTCACTTGAGATTCCACGATAAGATCTATTTGTAAGCGTAAAGCGTGGATTTCATGAAGGTTACAACGATCCTGATTATCCAAAGGATAAAAAAGAGAAAAGAGAGAACATGTGTTGTCCTCAGGTGGTAGCTTCCACAGAACATCTCCCATTATCAAAACAAAAAAGATCAACTTAAGACTCCGTACCAGAAGGATCAGTAAGGAGGATAATTCCTACCAATACCTTCTCAATGGGCACCCATTTTCGATTGTTGAGGAACAGAAGGACCTCGGTGTTCTAATAAATTCCTCACTCAAACCATCTTCACAGTGTGCAAAGGCAGCTAAACGCGCAACCAAAGTTTTATTTGCACTCAGACGTGGATTTGTGCAGATTGATAAGGAAATAGTCCGAAAAAAACTACGGAGAATTTGTTCGATCTCACATGGACTATGCCGTCCAGGTCTGGCGTCAGTGGTTTGAGGGATAATCTACAACTCGAACAAGTACAGGCGAGGGCTACGAAGATGGTCAAGAATCTTAGTCATCTGCCTTACAAAACCAGACTAGTTGAACTTGATTTGTTTCCTCTCAATTATAGGCAATTACGTGGTGACCTCATCCAAACCTACCGGATTATCAGAGGCCGAGAGTGTTCCCTAGAATTTGCTGACTTCTTCGAATTGGCTGAGACGGAACATCTGCGGGGTCATGCTTTAAACTGCAGAGGAAGTTGGTCCACACGGACATTCGTCGGAACGCCTTTTCACAGAGAGTCGTTGGTGCATGGAACGGAATCCCTGATGAGGTGGACCTTTCAGAAACGGTTGACGCATTGAAATGCAAACTGAATACTCATTTGCTGTGAAATTATTGAACATATAATGAAGCTTGTGTCAGTAGTGACAGCTTATGCCTGGCTCACATATATGGATGACCTTATGTTTTCATTTGTCAGAGTAGTTGCTGAAACGTTTATTCTTTTATCATTTTTGAATGTGAATAGGGAGCTCAAGGACGAAAGCCTAATGCCCTCAATAAAATGACTCAAAGTGACTTAAAAACATCGGTTAACATCCGGACGCCTTTTCGCGTTTTGATATCTCAATCCACAGTGTGTGCCCAATAGTATAACCACACCGAATAAGCAAAAATTGCGCTAAAATCTGTCCACATTTCTTGATACTTAGTGGAGAAATGGGGATTGTCACTGTTTACGTGAATGGCAGCGTAGAGTTCAAATAAGCTAACACAGCTTCCTTCGCATGCCTGCGTAACCCGCCTCCTACGAGCTTCAGAAAACAGTCTCTCGCAACAAAGGGGTCAGACATAAGAAAGGAATTGAGAACTAATGGCAAACTCGCTTCATATTAACATTCGATGCTGAATTTGGTTCTGAAAGGTGCTTTTTGTTGTGCTCAGTAAACTATTCGCTTGATAATTTGAGCTGCTCGTTAAAAATTAATGCATTCTCGTAGAGATCTTGCTGGAATGGGCAATGCAAATGTTCATGACCCTACTACGCAAAAAAAAAATTCGCCGTCACGGCCGGGATTTGAATGCGCAGCATATCAATTAGCAGTCGATGCTCTTGACCACTTGGTCACGCCCGGGCAGCTGGCAAACAAATAAAAAGAGTATATGCTCCAAATAGAATGATCTCTCCCGGCTTTGTAAACCGTTTTCGATTTCATGTGACAAAAACGTACCATAAAATACTCAAGTTACTCTCAGCTGACCGAGAAAAACCACTAAGCAGCAATATTGAAGAAAGTAGTGCGCTACTGAACTCGACTGAAAGTAAGATAAAGAGTGAAGGGCTGGCGCACTGTTATGGATGTCGCAAACTCACTACCAGAGCTTTGAGATGAGGAGACCTCGATCATTCCTCGGAAATAATAGCAGTACTCATCAAACATAACAAAATTAAATCTCCAGAACTTCATGCAAAAGAGCTCGAAAACTTAAGCAAGCTAGACTATGCTAATCGCAAGGAAACGGTAAAGGTTCATAGACACAATATTCATGCGAAACAAAAAGAGAAAAAACCAAACATTTAGAACAAACTTCTGAGTCAGTTCAAATACATATGACCAGAAAGAAAATAAGCCAGGATGAAGCTATGTCGTGCATTTCCCCAGGTTTGGCATATCTGGTGCCCACAGAATACGTCCGTACAAAGCAGTGATCAACGGCCCCTGAACAATTGACAAACAGAAATCGTAAGGTATCTCCAACAACAAGAAAAGAGCAACAGCAACACGCTTTACATATGTCCATCGAGTTACAATGACAAAGCTCATGGTAGCCAGTGAATTAGTGACATAAAAGAGGCCTACGACTTATTAACAGACCTGGATGCCGCAAACCCAAATGTAGGCTCCCCGTGAGCTATTCGCGCGCACGCAGTTGCCGACGAACTTACGCTGATTGAAAGATCCAAAGTGGTGTCTGAAAATCAACCAGCAGGCTCACGGATGAAGACCAATTTGAACGCAGTAAGAAAGGCAGTAACAAAGTGTTTGATTCAAACCTTCATCACTAAAAGAACGCAGGATGCAGAAACAGTTTTTTTCACTGACAAATCATTTTTTCTTTTAGTTCAGAAAGTCTTACAGGCTATGAGTGCTAGGCCAAGAGAAAGGGTAAAATGGGATCAGCTGAAATTCCGAAATTTATTTATTATACACAAGAACCCGGTGTGATAGTTCCATCCAAAAGATCTTTCGATTGGGACCTCTTTTTATAAATGAAACGCAGGATCTGTGACCAAGACCATTGAAGGTCGTCTTGGGAAGCAAACAGAAGGTAGATCTACTGCTATTTCGGAAAAAGGACTACGAAAAAACATAATGGAGTGTATTTTCAGCCTGCTTACTTTCCAACCGATCGGATGAAAATGAGGAAACCGGTAACAAAATTGAAAAGACTTCAATAAGAGCGGGCAATAAACTTGAACATTTTATATACCAAAGTCATGAAAACGGTGCCTCCAGTTCTATGGGAGCATCCGGTGAAATTGCGGGCAACCACACCGGTCAACAGCCGGTCAACAGCAATTTGTATTTTGTGCATTCTAACGTCCTTAAATGGTGCATATTTTGACAACCATTTAATTATTGCTTAAAAATTAATCGTAAAATCTGCTTGATTGTCGGAGTAAATTATTTGCCTAATTTTTTCAATGTTTAAACAAATAATAGCCTCCTCCAAGCAAAAATGAGAATGAAAATCTCAGCTCGTTGAAAGCTCTCAACCGTTGAACCGATGCGTTGCTTGGTTGCATCTAGTAGTCACAGCATTACTATGCATATGCAACCAGTTGTTAAAACCAAGCAGCTTGATCTCTCTGATTTACAAAATTGTGATGACTTTACGATAAAGTTTGGATCAGTTCTCTCTATACTGAAGAACATATTCGACGGTTACATCGCTGCTATTCGCTCTCAGGAACGTCAGCGTCTGGACACTCTCGAACATTTGGTTGCAAGTGGAACATTAGACCACCGAAAAAAATTATAATTTCCTTTTTAAAATACTTCCCAAGACAGATGACCCATGGACGTTGCCGTGACTTTCTGTACTCGTGCGCTTTCAAAATGCACCCCAAAATGCTTTACGGCTACATACGGAGTACATAGAGAATTCAGGAGATGATACCTGCCCTTAGGTCTGCAGACGGAAAACTGGAGACCGATGACCAGGTTAAAGCATCCCTTCTTTCCAAATTCTTCCAGACCGTCTTCACTAGAGAGCCTAATAAATTTGCTGCTATTCAAACAGTTTGTCAACCAATGTGTACCCCCCCTTTACCTTACTCCTCCATCTCCTCCTCATCCACAACGGAGGACCTAGACCTAGACTTTTCACCGACCGTAGTTAAAACTGAATTACTCCGTATAAAAACCAGCCAAGTCGCCTGGGCCGGATAGAATTCCTGCATTAGCCCTAAGAGAACTTTGCTAACGAACTGTGTATACCACTGTCCATCATATTCCAAAAGTCCTTTGAAGAAAGCAAACTCCCGGAAGAATGGAAATGCGCATTCATCGCCCCGATCAATAAAGGAGGTTCACGACTCGACTGTGAAAATTACCGCCCTGTCAGTTTAACTTGCATAGCATGCAAAAATAATGGAGCGTATTATCAAGAGGCATTTAATGCGCTATCTGGAAAACAACCAAATCCTATGCGATGCCCAACACGGCTTCCGTCCAGGACGTTCCTGTATCACGAGTGCCCTCCAGTCGCACGAGAAATGGACAAAAGGCCACATATAAGGGTCATGCGGTAGATGTTGTATTTTTTTGACTTCAAAAAAAGCCTTTGATAGTCTACCACACGGGCTTCTTTTTGCAGAAGATTTGGAACGTAGGAATTCAAGGAAAACTTTTCAATTGGATCAAGAGTTTCTTGTCTTTCAGAGTACAGAGAGTTGTTGTTGGAAACTCTAGCTCAGAATGGGTAAAAAGTAGAAAGTGGTGTTCCACAGGGTTCTGTTTTGGGCCTCGTACTCTTCCTAATCTACGTGAACGACTGTCTCAATGACCTAGATTGTGAAGCTGTCATGTTTGCAGATGACATTAAAATATGGACTGAAGTCAGCTGCGCTGATGACGCAAAAGGGTTACAATCGAATATCGACAAACTAAGTGCCTGGTCGGCTAAGTGGCTTCTTAAGTTTAATGTATCCAAGTGCGTGATCCTACATCTAAGCGCCGGTCGAAAAGTATCTCTGAGACACCAGTACTTTATTAATGGCACTGCATTAAAAGAGGTCGAAACATACAAAGATCTGGGCATGTGGACAACTGTGAATTTGATGCCCTCAGAACACTGTAAGAAAGCAGTCCAGAAGGCAACATGTACACTTCATTGGATCAGACGTGCGTTCAAAATATTCCCACCTGATCTATTCGGAAAAGTCTATGGCGCCTTTGTGAGACCACATTTAGATTATGGAGTACCAGCTTGTATACCGTGGATGAAGAAAGATGTTGACCTCCTCGAACAGGTGCAACGGAGAGCAACGAAGATGGTTGACGGTCTTAAGACTTTACCGTACCAAGACAGATTGAAAAAGCTTGACTTATTTCCTCTTTCCTACAGGCACTTACGGTGTAGCCTGCTCTGGACATTCTGGATTATCCGGGGCCATGATTCCTCCCTGAGATCGGAGGATTTCTTCGACTTTGCCTGCACAACTCATCTGCGTGGTCATCCTTACAAGGTTAAAAGCGAACGCACGCGATTGAACCTCAGAAAGTTTTGTTTCAGCCAACGAGTGGTTCGACCTTGGAACTCGTTACCAAGCGAGATGGTTAACTCTGAAAGCATTATTGATTTTAAGAGAAGGCTTGATTGCATTGCATTTGACAAAAGACGACTGTCACAGCATGATTTCTTAAAACCAGCCTTTTAAATCTTTCGGGCTCTACTTTTCTTCCACAATGTTTCGCCTATGGCTGTGAAAACGCATTTGAAGTTATCTTATGCTTTGCCTCAAACATTTCAAAATGTACAACATTTTATATTGACTGTACACATGCAATGATAACTTAACATTAATAGGGTCATCAAGGGCAATGCCTGTAACCCTTCAAAATATACAATATACAAAAAATAGCGAAAGTCACACGCCTCTTCTCACGTAGCAAAAATATACTTTTATTAGTCACCCATTTTCACCAATCCCGGTGGACTTCATCTAAGCACAAGGGGGTCAAATTTCTCTTTGTCTACAAAGTGAAAACTCTTTCTTTTTTCAGGATCTTACACCTTGTCAGAAGTTTAAACCCATGGAGCGAACGCATATGTCTACCCTCTCACATTGGTCTTCCGCCTCTCAGTCTATTATCCATAAGGCTGCTCATGGCTTAGCAAACCACTACGAGACAGTACAGCAATATCCTCTGCTGTCTAGTTCAAAAAACCCCTTTACTTAACCTCCCAAGTTTCTTTTAACGAGTCCATTAACGCCTTCTAACACAGGAATAGGAATTTCAAACTCATTAGCTAACAGCCATGCCGTAAGCCCACCCTTAATGTGAGTGACTTCGTCTCAAGTGCCAAGACCGTTTGCTTCTCCATTTCAAAGTAGTTTTCCTTGTATTCATACTGTTGACTTAGTCCAAGAATCCGTGTCAAGTCCGCATCGTTCGCATTCCACGTCCTCCACTCCGGTCTCAGTTGTTCAATCTTATAAGCTTATCAGTACCCCGGTCAAGTCTTAGTATGCTCCTAAATTAAGTTGCAAAATTTCCTTAGCAATTTTCCCAACCAAACAACTTCTCAAGCTACCCAATAAATTAACTCGACCCCTTATGGTAACAGATTTCTAAAGCCATTTGTTCCAATTTCAAATCTAATTCCCCCCTTATTATTCCAATATTCCTCAAAATCCTATTTAAAGGCCGTCTCCTATTTTTGCTTACGCAGAAAATAGCCTTCATCTCAATGGATACCACCCAAATATGTTTCTCTACAATAATCCTAATTTAGTTAACAGTAACAGTTCAGCAAATTTGAGGCCGCAGCAATTTTACCTACCACCCCCACCTTCTTCCCTAAAGTTTACTTCCCACCACCAAGAGCGTACCCCGCGTTCCACAAATACGCTTAGTAATGTTTCCCTCAACGCGATGTCAGTCGCGAAGAAGATGACTGAGCTCAGAACTGTACCTTTCGAGTTTGATGCAAATATTATGTGCCTCACAGAATCTTGTGTTCATGCTATTATTTCAAACTCAAAGCCTCTTTAGATAATTTATTTTATATTGACATCATTGCATTTAAAACGTGGCGGGGGTTATCTTCTTTACGTTAAATCATCTCTTGTACGTTCACCTTACAATCTTAACATTTATTCGTTTTCCGGAAATACTTTATCTCGTTTCAGTCATTCTCCGGCACAATTCAAAACCATAATTGGCTGTGTTTATAATCCATCTTGTTATGCTGGCAATGGAAGCCAGCTCTTTGAACTCTTTGAAAAAGTTACAGAAGCTCCGTTTGATGTGAAAATAATCGAAGGAGATTTTATTTGCCAGAAATCAACTGATCTGCAAATACTTCTCCGCCAAAATTTGAGAACTTGTTGAGCACAATTTATTTTTCAAACATGTCTCAATTACTCAGCTCAGTGGCTATAAAAGAGAGTATTTTAGATTAAATTTTTACTGATTGCGACCATCCTTTGCTTATGCATTATCATCAAAACCTTATCGCAAGTGATCACGAATTTATTCATTGTTGTTTTTACAGTCTCCTCCTCTGTAAAGCCAGAAGTAAAACTAACCTTTTTTGACTTTATTCATGTTAACAAAGCATAACTGAATAATTATCGAACACTCTGGATGGGCCAAGCCTTTTTCAAGTAATGATCCTAGTTTTTTTCCAAAATGCATTGCAAGACCTAACAGGAGGCCTCCTCAATATCATTCCACCAAAGACCTTTATATTAAATGCTGCTTCGTCTACGGTGCCACAATTTCTTCAATATCGACTTTAAACATTACGAAAGCAGTTTAAGGATCCGTTCATAAGTTCGTTATCGGTCAACTTAAGAATTACCCAAATATTTGAATTAGCTTCAAAACAGAGGATTGAGCGAGCTAGGCGTAGGGATTTTTTAGCAATTTCTGGAGATTTCAATGCACCTTCTGTAGACTGGGTAAATCTGACTTTTGATGGTGCGCCAACTTCCTTCAGCCACAAGCTAATGGATTTCACGTTTGACCAACCTCTGGCACAGAAGGTTAACGTACCAACGAGATTTGGAGAGAACCAGAGAGCAAATTGCCTTGACCTAGTATTTACGAAGGACATATTTAACATTGATGAAGTGTATTCTATTGAACCCATCGTCAAGATTGTCCATAGTATGCTGATGTGGGATAACTCCCTTTTTTCTCAGCCACAGAAGAGAACGGAAGGCAAGCAAAATATATGGAAGGCTGATTTTTACGCGATGATGAAAGAACTGATGTCCGTGCAAGGGGACTGTTTGCTCAAAGGTAAACCGGAGGATGACTGGCAATCGTTTAAGAAGGTTTTACTCAATCTGATTGTACGCTTTAGTCCAGTGAAGGTGCAAAAAAAGACTAGTCGCCCTGCCTGCTTAACAAGAGAACTTAAGAAGCAGTTAAAAAATAAGAATAAAAAAATGGAAGGTTTGTAGAGAAACAGGGTCAGCAGAGCATCTCAAGGAATTTCTTCACCGCATAAATGCTATAAAAAATGATTCGTCAGGCAAGAAAGAGCTTTGAATAAAAAATATTTCAAAAGGCTGAAAATAAACCTAAAATTCTTTTCCATTTTATCAATTATCGATTAAAAACAAGGACCCAGTCGCAGTACTTATGGATGGCAATGGTGTTGAAATCGTTGAAAGTTGCGAGAAAGCCGAGCTCTTGCGTCGGTTCTTTGCCTCAGTATTCACTAAAGAACCGGAACTTCAGCTTGACCATGACAACAGTGGTGTTATAGACGCCGGTCCAGTGCTTGAATATATATTCTTCCCGGAAGCTCTCGTGGAACGAGAACTACAAAATCTCAAAGAAGCCAAATCATCCGGTCCGGACGATTTACCGGCAAAGTTCTTAAAAGAACTGGCCAGTGAACCCTCCAAACTACTAACGCATATATTCGTCCTTTGAATCTGGGAAACTGCCATCCGAATAGAACGCAGGAAATATATACCCCATATACAAGAGTGGGGGTCGATCTAATGTCAAGAATTATCGACCTGTCAGCCTTACCTCCATTTGCTGTAAAATAATGGAATCTATAATTAAGAAGGCGAACATGAAGTACCTTGAGGAAAACCGTTTTGCTCTCAGAGCTCCAGCATGGTTTCAGACAGAAGCACTTTGTCTTTCCAGTTTGTTGCTCTCGACATCGCAGTGGACTCACGCATTGGATGAAGTTGGTAGAGTTGACGACATCTACACTAATTTCACGGAGGCGTTTTATAGTGTCCCCCACAAACGTCTGATCTATAAATTATTTTAAATCGGAATAAGAGGAATGCTGCTGACATGGATTGCAGATTTTCTTACAGTAAGATTTCAAACTGTGTGCATCGATTCCACGAAATCAACACCTACTCCGGTTCTATGTGGTGTCCCCCAAGGCTCCGTCTTAGGACCATTACTCTTAATTCAGTATGATTCCGTATATATAAGGGAGATAGGCAGAGCCTTTGAAAACCCTATTTACAGATAGACGCTAGCAAAATAAGAAAATGTTACATGGCGATAGTCGTTTTAGTATATCGATCATTGCTGTCAACTAAACAAATGTCCATCCAATAAAAATGCATCACGTCTTCTTTTAAACATTTCAACGCTTTCAGCCTGAACAACCGGAGTTGGCAGTTTGTTTCATTCTTCAATCACCCGTTGTAAAAAAACGTTGGTGACCTCGGAGACTTGTCATATTTGCCGATTCAAAAAGTTGGCCATCTGAAGAGAACAATCAACTCCTCTGACCAGTTTGAAGACTAAGATCATATCCCCTCTATATTGCCTATAAGAGAGAGGAAAACGTCTTGGTCATTCTAGGTGGCCCTCATAGGGTAGGCATTCCAATCTATTTAGAATTTTAGAATTTATATTTGGTTAGCACCGGGAAGGTACTGTCTAAGCAAACATTAGTAACGAAATAAAGTTATGACAATGTGTGCAGATAAAATGTACAAATTCATAACTTGTCCTGCTATGTCAACAGTTAGCAATGTTTTAAAATTAATGGTGAACTAGAAAAAAATAGGCAGTCAGAGCTCCAAGTCACCAAACAGACATTTCGACCAAAAACGCAATCGAGTTATTAAAGGGACTCCCGAGTCCACTTCTCTGATTGCAAAGGAAATGATAGAACATGACCTCGGTCTGTTCCGAGCATACTCAAATTCAATTCTTGAAGATGGCGAATGCGTTACCGTGCACAAAGCATTCTTTTAGCGAAAGCGGGTGTTTCACATGAACTTTCATCACCGAGGGCCTCTTAAAAATCATTTTGTAAAATGATCTTCAGGCTTTCACGCCTCCTAGAACGGAGATATGGCTCTCCGTAACTCACACAGGGATGTGTTTTTTCAGCCAGATTACGAACCGACGGAAAGGCACAAAATGAGGATGCTGAGAACAGAACTGAAAAGGAGAACAGAACAAGGGGAAAAATGGCTCCAAATAAAGGAACGGGAAAATAAAAGTGAAGAAGAGTCTTTCTTGTGACAGACACCGTACAACATAAAGGCGGGTCCTCACGCGACAGGGGACACTAAATACGAAAGTACCCCAACTGTACAGAGCTCGAATAATAAAGGAAGGCTCTCCAGAACTCAGAGTGACGACCACTCATCAGAACTCAGCGTGGGCGGGATGGGACACCAGTTTATCTCGGAAAGCACTGACAGACTCTAGCATTCAAACGCACGAAATGAGCAGAAGTCTATATAGAGGAGTTACCCAGTCTAAATTGAGATGTTTGTATACAAATGCTCAGAGTCTCCTTTCGAAAGTAGACGAACTCAAAGCACTAGTCTCAGACCGAACCCCTCGATGTCATTGCCATTACGGAAACGTGGCTCAAAGCCGAAATCGTGGATGGCGAGGTTTCTATAAATGGATACCAAATATTTCGAAGAGACCGAGAAAATAGACAGGGAGGTGGAGTGGCCGTATACTTTGTAGAATTTATATTTGGTTAGCACCGGGAAGGTACTGTCTAAGCAAACATTAGTAAACGAAATAAAGTTAGGACAATGTGTGCAGATAAAAATGTACAAATTCATAACTTGTCCTGCTATGTCAACAGTTAGCAATGTTTTAAAATTAATGGTGAACTAGAAAAAAATAGGCAGTGAAAAACTCCTACCATGAAAAATGGAGGCAGAGTTCAATAGGCCTTCATTTTTCGAATAGAAGGTAGGAGAAAAAAACTGCTTAGGAAAAAAATGGTCAGGTGGTAGAATAGGGTAATACTGCAGTAGCATTTCAGAATGAGATAATGAAACGTCGAGGTGATTCGTTCTTGATCACTTAGGCGTATGAAACAGAATCTCACGAAAAATGCGTCAATGAACTTAAGTCCTCAGCATCATAGGATCCAGAATTGAATTCTGATGATGGTTAGTATCCAAAAGAAACCGCAGCATTTAAGACTGTGGACCACCGAATTTGTACGTCCGAATGACGTCATCGTTTGGAGGACGGGTGATATAAGGGAGACATTATAGTTCATGGGCGTCTCGAGGTAGCGTAAATATAGTTTTCAAGAGGGTTACTCAAATTCCCGATGGTCCTTTCTCCGAGTCATGGGGAAAGCTACTGGGAAAAAGATGAGGAAAAATAACAGGTTAATAGAATCAGTGTTAAGATAAATGTGCAGTCTTCGCTTGAATGCAGATAGACTAGTTAACGACCTAATTTCAATTGGCAAGTTATTCCAAAGAAAACTATACCTAGAAGCAAAGAAGAGAGCGTTTACACGTGGAGGATGCAGGGGAGGTATAATTAGTGCAGAATTTCTTAGGGTTATAAGGAAGACTAACGGGGGTAATGACAGAAAGCTTTGGGAGAGTTGAACTATTATTAAGTCGAAAAAAGGAGACAAAAAGCCTGCTTCAAGTCTCCTGACCCAAAAGAAATTTTAGCTTCGTTAGTTGGCATCTTGTTGAGTAGGGAAGTAGTTGAAAGAGTCGGAAATATGAGTTTTTTGTATACGTTAGGACATGATATCAGCCGTTGATCGAGCGCACGCAATCTACCTTGAATATTTATTTCTCTGGATAAAGAATAAAAATGATCGTTCACAAAACC